>APFE031512417.1:148993-184308 GCA_000404065.3 Pinus taeda | reverse complement strand
AGGCTCTCTTGAGATGAGACTCTGATGGCTTCATTAAAACCATATCTCTACATATCCGAGAACCTGATGCAAAAATGGGATAATCAATGCAAAGGACCAAAATGCCTCCCAACGAATTTAAGAATGGCGGATTGGAGAAATACATACATCTATGCAAATTAAATGAGCCCATAATAACACCATTAACTCCAAATATCCAACTTGTCAATTTGTTTATCCTTTTGGATTTTATGTGCTTGGAGAGGAGTGCAAGGTACTTTGTTCTACCATGTGAAAGTGAATATTCATAATAGCCTCTAGGTGGATGAAACTTGGTAAGCACTTCAAGTCCGACACACATACGATGTTGATTTGAAGTAATCTTTCTACTGAAGAGGTGACTAAAACTAATGTTTGTTTTTTCCATTTGTCACCAATCTTTATACTAAGGCACGAGAGCAAAACTCCCTTGTTCATTGTTTAAAACAAGGATTCTGGGATCAAGTGCCATCTCACAATTGACCATTTTGTTGGCATCTTCATTATGTTACCAAAGAATGTGAAAAAGAGAGGCATCTTCAAAATTTTCTACTTGCTATCCCATCTTCTTACCTGAGATGGGAGGGGAGAGTCTTAATTTGAAATTGCCTTAGTGATCATCCTTATTACAATCATCGAGTCCCCTAGGATTTTAACGCTTCTTATTCCTTTTTTCCTAGCTATATCCAAGCCTTTCCATAATGTTGAAAATTTTGCTTGATTGTTTGTTGTAGTGTCCAAACCCCAAGTGAGTCCAGTCTCTTCTTGTTCTTTGGGGCAGAAGATCACCCCTCCTGCTCCTGCCACCCCTAAATGCATCAAATATAAGATTAATGAAGGAAATGATTATCATTAATTATTTTAATTACCCCTAAATGCATCAAATGTAAGATTAATGAAGGAAATGATTATCATTAATTATTTTAATCTATTTTCTTTAATGATATTTTTTGTCTCGTCAATTTCCTCTGTCTCTAGAGTTTTTCCTTCCCTTTTGGGTTCTTATCGTCGACATTTCCTTGCTCATTCTCACACCTATTGCTTCATCTTTTTAATTTGTTATTATTATTGATATTTTTTTTTAGTGTAGTCTATTAGATGAAATGGGTTTTTTGACCGAAATTCGTCAATAAAGAAGATTGGGATTTTTTATTGTTTAAAATGCACTTTTGAATATATAATTGGATTCAAATCCCTAAAAATCCCTTGAGGCAGTTGAACTTTGCAAATTGAACAACTTAAACTTATGATTCTTAAAATTCTCTATTGGATTTTTGGCATAATTGACTAGAAAAAGTGTATGGAAAAGGGTCACTTGTCTATTAGTTAGACTATGCGTTTTTTTTGTTTGTCTTTTTTTCTTTATGTCTTTCAAGGGTTTCTCCTTTCCTTTTGGGTTCTTCTTGCTGACATTCCATTCCTTAATCTTGCATCTCTCATGTATCTATTCTGCCCCTCGACCTTTTGTCTTGATGATGGAAATTCTATGGATTTTGAAATGTCGACCAAAAATGACAAGCACTGTGGATAGTTTGAAGTTTTAGTTTTTTTTTTTGATCTATTTATTTATTTGTTTATTTTTTTGAGAAAAAAAAAACTGTAGTTTTATTTACAAATAAAACAAAATTACATTTTCTATATGCACAACCAATTGTGTATTCATGAAAGATCTGCCAAGAGCCTTTTCAAGGCAAAGAAAAAAAAACAAAGCGTACTACCCAACATAATAGTTCATATATACATCATTCAACCCCAGGGGTCGTTACATAACTCAGAAAACTAGAGAGATATAAAGCCCATATACAATGTGTGAAAATTATCCAAAATTTTAGCCTAAGAGGTTTTTGAAAACATTGCCCAAAAAAATAGTTAGCTAATGATATAAGAAGTAGAAACAATAAATATAAACATGTGCTATATCTAAAAATCATATTCGTTCATATACGAATGATGGAAGAAACATAATTGTTCACCATTTAGAAACTCCTCAATGGTCCAAAGCCCCCAATCAAGTGGAAGGCCTTCCTTAGAAAGTTTGTTCGCTTCCTAGTTTCACTCCTTGTAAATATGAGTGCAAGAAAAAGATACATATGTAGGTTTGATCCTCTGCAATTCCTCCAGAATGTGTGAAAGGTGTAAACTGTGACATTGTTGAAAATCGTTGACCCAGTTAATGACCAACAAAGAATCACTAAAAACTTGTAAATGATCACATCTCTTCTTATGAGTAAAAGCCAATAAAGAACAACAAGATGACAATTTAGCTAGTTTGTTTGTTCTCGTCCCTAGACCCATGTTGACTTTTTAAAAATGATGTTCGAACAAATATAGAATGAAGCCACCACTGCATATGAGATCTCCCCCTTGCTCAACCCCATCAAAGTAACCCCATGGCCGTGATTTGTCAGGTTTCGCTGGGATCACAAGTCTATGCCTAGGAGGAGCATTAGGTTGAGGAAAATGAGAAAGGATAGTGATAACCTGAACTTCCAACCCGATCCATAGACGAAGGCTTGTTATGAAAAATTTATTTATTTGTTGCTAACCACACCTTGACAAATGAGCAATGGCAATGCCCTAAAAGGTTTTGTGTTTCTATCTTGCATCCAAGACCCCATTTCTCCTCAAAACAAGGCCCTTTCCAAACACATCCTTGGCCAAAAACAGAGCTGCATATATACCAAACCTGACAACAAAAAGGACAATCAACAAAAAGATGCTCTATTGATTTGCCATTTGACTTACATGGGAAACCCTAGGCAAGATTTGACCTTACGACGCTTTTGAAATAAATCCTAAGTAGGAACTATTTTAGCTAGGATACACCACATGAAAAGGCGATATTTTTCCAGACACTTAACAAACTCCTCTCCTCCACCACTCCCCCATTGCCTCAACAACGACATTCATGTGAAGATACCCTAGCTTGGGAGTATACATTCCCATTGTAGAGTGAGCCCTAACCAACTCAACATTATTCTGGGAAATTCTGATATGAGCAACAACAAGGGCACCAAGATATCCAATCCAAGTCTCACGATGTACATGAGCAATCTGCAAGGCTTCAACTGATAAACCTTGTCACCAAATAGTAGCTTGAGATGGATTATTAATATGGGCAAGTCTTGAGATACCCATATCTTTGAGCTGATATATGAGATCTTGAGGCAAATGGTGTGATTGCCCACTATCTGGCCAAGGGTCTGGCCCTAGTCTAACCTTTAAACAGTTTCAACCTTTCAAGCCAAACTTGAAGCAATAAATTCAAAAGAATTAAGGATTGCACACCAAATCACTGAAATATTAACATGAGGTTTGTCCTGCAGCCAATCCTCCAGATTTAAGGGGTGAACGTACTTTTGATATACTACATGTTTCCACAAGCTGTGAGTTGACAAGAGTCTTGTGACAATAACGGGTTAATATTCCCTCATTGTAAATAATTGTAATTATTTAAAAAGGTTGAGAGAAAGGGATATTTTAGTTGTTTGGGAGGAAGATTGTTTAATGAATTGGTGAAATTAAATATATAAACCATGGGTTGGCTGAGAAGTTTAATGGGCTGACCATGTAATAAATTCAAGTGAAAAAGAAAAGGACAGGCCTAGGTGTCCTTTAGCTCTCACAACAAACAAATAGGATAAAACCTTGAATAATGTGAATAGGTTGCATTGCTCAAGGCAGGTTGACTACATGGAGCCTTAGAAAAACACAGATGGTTGGTTTGTTGGATTCACAAAATCAAGTTGGGGGATGAGAGAATTGATCCGTGTCTGTGTAGTGTGGAGGCAAGGAACTCATTCTCACGCATGTGCAGTGGAAGAACAAACAACAGTGAACTTTGGGAGAAATTCCCCCAAAAGTTTAGATGTGTAAGAGAAGGGGGCGATCAAAATAAATGTGATCGACTTATGGAGGAAGTGAACCAGCCGAGGAACCCTCAAAGAGGCTTGTTGGGTGAAACCATTATAGAGAGTAGTGGCTTTCCTGAAGGTTGAAGAACCACCAAGAGTTGTCTTGGGGCTGAAGCTTTGGTGCTTGACTCATTAATGAAGTACTTGGAGAGGTGATCTCTTATCCATCATTAGCTTATCCATTGATGAACATTTTCTTGATGTGGACTCTTTTCTCCTAAAAGTGATTTAAGACTCTTTATATTGTGGTATCCTGGCATGTATGTTAATCATGTCTAAAAACTCTGGAAGGATTGAGTGGAAGCTTGTGTAGCTAGTGGATGAAGGTAGAGTGATCTTGTGACATCTTGTTATAGTTATCAATATTAGTTAAGTTTCCTCTCAAGGGCACTCCACCTCAAGCACTACAATCCAACTCGGAGGTGATAACTACAAGTAAATGTGGTTGTAGCTTGTCCAAGGTTGTGTGAAGAGTTAGAGTCCCAATTGTAGTTACCATATCTCTTATAAGATAAGTATACTCTTATGTATTTGTGCGTGTGCTCATCATTTATCTGTTTATTGTGTTAAAATAATGTCATGATGATGTTAAGGAGTGTTGTTTTCCTGCATGAATGAGGAATGTCAATAACTTTTGTAAGGATTTTAAGGAATGGCTCATTTCTTGTCAATATTTCTGAGTTGGAAATTAACTTAGGAATGCTTGAGCATGAAGAGATGGATCAATCTTTATTAATCAACAAATGATTGCATCAAAATGTTTTGGCTATCGAGCCGATGTTTACCCATGAGCTCAAGAGGGATAACATTTGTATATGTATATGTACATTATATAATTATGCTTGTGTTTTTGTTGGTTATGGGCCGGGTTGGTCGTGTTTATGCAAAGCTTAGAAGAGAGTGTAATTTACTTATATATGTATGCATAAGCATACAGACACAAACACACATGATGGGTTAAAGGCCATGGTCTGGTCTTGGTATAGCTCAGGAGGGGTAGCACCGAAAGGGGCCACTTATATCCTTGTAAATCTATAGGGCATGCATTGTTGGTCTTGGTGAAGGCCCTTATATGCACGTTAATAGTTACCAAGGCATGAGGGCTAGAAACATATAAATTAAGAGGAAATGGTTTAAGACTCAATTGAACCATGTGAATCAGAGCCATGACCAAAGGCATAAGTAGGAGACATCCTAGCCGTTGGAGATTGCGATGTGTGAGCATTTCCCACATATTCTGAAGGTTTGGTAGCTCAGAGATTTCAATGCAAGGGTGGGCAGGTCATGTTGGGAATGAAATGCTAGGACAATGTGGCAGACATGGTCAGTTGGTGTGGAGGGAAAGGATCCCCAAAACATTTATAACGTGAAGATTCCATTTCATTGTGCAGAGGAAGAATGATGTGGCACCCAAGCCACATGAAGGGTGTGATGATGGGTGACATCATCCCAGATCCCCGAACCTCGAAGATTCGAACAGAGGTCATGATAGAACGCCTGAGTTTTATGCCTCGGGGTGACTTGGCACATGGGGCCAGTTTGGTGGGGAGAAGTGTCGCATGGTGTTAATGTTTTGCATATAAGTCAAGGGGGGTATATCGTGACATAGCCCTAGAAGGTTTTCCCCAGCGGTTTCAGCGGGGAACAATGTTGAAACCTTTCGGTGTTCTATTTTCGGGGTGACATGGCCATGGAGGGACTGCACCTGCGTACATCTTATATGTTGCATGCTTTTTATAGATTGGTATGTGTGGACCATAAGAAAGGGCTTATACATGACTTGGCATGAATGAGTCAGCAGTAGTGTAGAATTTCCACGTGGTATGGCATGGTGCATGACTTGGACAACCATCTGAGTGTCACATGGTAGGTTGATGGCATGGCACTATCTCATAGGCCATATCTTTCAATCCGAGAGTCAGATTGAAGTAAATTTTATATTGTTGGAAAGGTCTCAACAAGACGAACACAACGATGTCATTATCTTTAAGTTTTAAGGAAGTTGAAAAAAAAAAATGGATCCCATTTCCATAACTAGATTTTGAAAGTTGGGTCAACTTCATAATTGCCTCCTTCTACCCTTAGTAGGGGGTATGTTAAAAATTTCCATCCACATTTTGCTGCTAAGGCCTTTTGAGAACATAAAAGTATTTTTGAGGCCCCATCCAATAAACATTTTATGTACAACAATACAATCCCATTTTACCTAAGGGAGAACAAAGTGTTCTTGAGTACCAACCCATAAAAATTTGAAACAGATCCTTTTATCTCTTTCCAAAAGTCTTTAAGGGATTCATGTTGCTGACATCTAGAACATAAGAATGGATTTCTAGAACTGATTTGACCAAAACAAGCCTCCTTTCCCTTAACGACCACCTTAAGCTCCATCCTTTTAATGTTTTCTCTCTCTTTGCAATTAACCGTGACCATTCTTCCTTCTTGTAGTAGTTAGGGTTCAAGTGAAAATCCAAATATTTTAAGCCTACATCCATATCTAATAAGAGAAAAGGAAAAGTATTCTTAAGATTTAACACTTCATAATTTTCCAGGTTTAAAGCAGTAATAGAGGATTTTCTTTCATTAACCACCATGCCAATAGCTTTTCCAAATAGGTCAATAATCTCAGCTAATTTAGCAACATCTCTACATGAACCATTATAGAAAATTAGAGTATCATCAAAAACAGTAAATGAGTAATTGCTAGGGCATTAGTAATAACAACATCTTGGAAATCACCTCTATGCTTTTGCATCTGCCAATAAACAGTTGAGACCTTCAACTTCCTGTGGCAGCAGCAAAGGAGACGGGGCAACCTTGTCCAGACCTCTTTGAGCATGGAAAAATAGAGAGGCATACCTGTTTATTAGAACAACAAAAGAGATCGGTCGAATGCATCCCATCGCCCAATTTATAAAATCAATCCCAAAGCCCAAGTTAGTCAAAAAGTAGTCTGATGTACATCCAGCTCACACAATCATAGGCCTTAGAAAGATCAAGTTTTATGACTGCTCCTTTTAATATAAAAGTTTTGAAACTATGGAGCCCTTCTTGAGCCACCCCAATGGCTTCATGGATCTACCTCCCTTCAAGGAAGTCAAATTTCTCTTTGGAAATAGAGTTTGACAAGATAGGATTTAATCTTATAGAAATGAATTTGGATATGACCTTATAGGCATTGTTACAAAGTGAAATAGGAGGAAAGTCCTCAAAGGTAGAAGGCTTGTCCACATTGGGAATAATGGAAATGAAATTAGTGTTAAAAGCCACTAAGACTTTGCCTTCCGTTTTAGATTCGTTAACAACTACCAACAGGTCTAAGCCAATAAGCTCATAAAAACCTTGAAAAACTCAATCCCCCACCAATTGGGGTTATGACTTTTGTCTTTCTGAAAACTGGGAAGAACCTTTAATTCCTCTTCAAAGACCTCTTCCACCAAGGCTCTATTATCCTCATCATCCACAAACCTTAGTAATAATTGGGAAACCCTGATTGCTTCGGCTATAATAGCTCTTTGAGGCTCTTTAAATAAATTCTAAAAATGCGCACATCCTAGAGAAGTGAGGCCCTCAAAATCTAAAACCTCCCTACCTACCTCGTCTTGAAGGTTCCATATTTAGGAAACCACACAAACTTGAGCATTTCTAGATTTTACATTTAGAAAACCCTCATCTCTAGATTCTGAGACAAGAAGAAATCTCCCTTTCAATATCAACAAACTCCTCCCTATTATGTTTCTTTTTAGCCCAATCCACAACATATTTTTTAACCATTTGAGGTTTTCTTCAAATTGTTAAGCAACCAAAATTTCATTGTTTGGTATATAAGAGGTCCAACCTGGAAATTTTTTACTAACTCTTCATATTTTATCCATGAAGAATTTAGTTTGAATGGACTTCCAAGCTCAGGTCTATGATTTTTGAGCTCTAGCAATATGGGTGAGTGGTTAGACTCTCCCCCAAACCAAATCAACTGACATATATTACTAAAATGCTCCACCATCACCTCCACCACTAAAAAAGTGTATCTTTTTTGCAATTTTATCTTCCCCAATAGGCTGGTTTCTCTAAGATGGTTTTAGTTTTGCAAGCTTAACATCCAACAATGGTTTTCCCACAAGCTTGCTGACAAAGTAATCAAAGAGGTTTTGTGAAGAAAAATAATATTGGGTCCCTTGATTTTAACCAACGTTTTGAGCGCAAGTTTTTTAGAGGAACTTTCCAGTCCTCTATAGTTGAAGGATAAAATCCTTCATTAAGAAACCACGCCCTGGGCATGGAAAACGGTAAGTGTCTTAATGGATAATTGTCTACCTGTAGCTATCTCTTTGGCTTTGGATAAGATTGATTTCCTCCCTCGAGACTTGGAATTTTGAGAAGAAAGCACGAATTGTCCCAAGCCACCAGACAGAGCTTCAAAAAAGGGGAAAATGTGTCTAGAATGTAAGTTATACATGATATCTTTGACATCGTGATCCCCATAGATGCCAAAGAATTTAGAGGTTATAAGGCTCTTGGGGAGGAAGGGGTCATTGGTAGAGGGGGTGGGAATAAGACAAATGACTTGGGTTGAAGGAACCCTAGAAACAAGTTGTGACATTGCAAACCCTAGACCCCTAAACGCAGGATCCCAATCATATCCCAAATTTGAAAAATATATTGCAAGAGAAGAAACATTAGGATGGAAAGAGGGAGAACTTAGAGGGTGTGAAGAAAGAGATGGCATCCCACCAGTAGCTTGTGGAGAAATCCCTTCACCAGTGACCAAATTTTGAGCTAGTGACCCGACTTCTGACATTCCAGAGGCAAGCGACTCCTCCAAAGTTTTATCCTCCAATATAAGGTCCACGCCCCCCCAAAAAAAAAATCGCCCTTGCAACAGGCCTTTTTTTGAAGGGAGGATGCAATGGCGAAAGGTATGCCTATATTTGTGAGATCGTTTACATCTAAACGATACCCCTTCATAATCAAAAAGCCAGAGCTGTTTAATGCCTCTACCGATATTTATGGTTTCATGAAGGCCATTTCACAAGCCAAGACTCACCAGAATTTGTGTCATAGACATATCCTTGGTTTCCTTATATGAATAATCAGCTTTCACAAAAACTCCAAGGTTGTTCCCAAGATCTTTGAATATTTTCTCGTTCAACATTTGTGATGGTAGCTTAGGTAGTCAAACCCAAAGGGGAACCACGTTTAGCCTTTCACGACTTGCGTCAAAAAGCGGTGTCTAGAATTTGAAAGTAATAGGAGTCGAGTCAATTGGCCAAATAGACACAACTATTATTTCAACCTTTTTGTTAGAGTCGAAGTTTATTTGTATCCATCCTTTCGTTAGAATGAAAATCTCAGGAAGGGAATGTACCTTTGGGGCAATTTCAGCCTCTTTGTTAGAGTCGAAGTTTATTTGTATCCATCCTTCGGTTAGAATGAAAATCTCAAGAAGGGAATGTACCTTTGGGGCAATTTCAGCCTTGATCCATTCTCGTAGAGTCCCAATGCAAGCTGACACGTGTACGTGATACATGCCCCTCTCCCTTTTCTTGGTTTAGTTGCAATCATATTGTAAAATTAAAATACTATGTGTTGGATTATTAAGTTTATCATTATTTTGAATTGTATATTTTTTTCGATGTGGGCTCTCTTCTATGTTGGTTTTTATTGGAGAGTTGGTTAGGAGGTTGACTTCAAATGGCTTAGAAAGAAACTTGGCATTTGATTACCCTTCACATTCTTTGTTTTTAAATGTTGTATTGTATATTTTATTGATAGATGGCGTAAAATTTTTCACAAAGTTTTGTAGATTGAATATTATTATTATTTAATGTGTTTTATATCCTTTGTATACGTCATGATCTTGGTAGTCAAGTTCTTGTAAAAATTCTTTCATCTTCCATCATTAGTTAAATCATTTGAAATAAAGAAAGATGTTATTTTGTATAGTAACAATAATATTAAAATATTATTACATAGAAATTTAAGCAGAAATTGTAGTCATTAACTATAATCTACAAGATCAAAAGTATGTCTTTGTTTTGATTAATGTGAAGAAGAAAATCAACATTGTTAAAAAAGAAAAAGAAAAAAAAAAGGAACAAACAAACAAACAAACAAACGAACTTTCATGAGTTCCATAGTAAGATCAAATGTTAGACAATTGTGGAAATGCCATGGATTCAAGGAACCTATTATATTTGTGACACTAAGAAGGTTAAAGATGAAAACCATGTTCTTAGAATGCATTGTGTATATCTAAATTAAACTATAATTTCAAAAAATAATTTTCACAAATCAACCTACCTAATTTCCTCTTTCTAACTCATAAAAACTACGTTTTTCTAATGCAAAAATAAAATTATACAAAAGAAGCCATTCCTCACCTTTGATGATCTCTCGTTAGCTAAGTCTTGTATCAGTGGATGCTAATCACCAACATTGCCACTATCATCATTAGAAAAGTCTTTAAATCTTCAAATTTATTTATTTATTTATTGTATTAGAGGATATGACTTTTCATTTTTTCTAATTGGGTCATAAAAGATTTGCATTTTACAATAAATTTATCTTTAGTTCTTCCTAATAAATGTTTCATGATCAACAAGATTGTCACTCTAAAATTGTAATGTACTCCATTAAAATATCATCCAAAGCCATGGACCTCTTAGTTAAAAGCTATCATTTTAGCTAAATATGCCTTGTTATAAATGGGAATGAATGGAACCACGTTCAAGTGGAAATAAACATATTTGAAATAGGTTTCAATAATTTTATTGAATTTATGGCTTTCATTACATCCATAATGAATAGAACCACTTTTAGCTAAGAGGTCTTGGTTTTGGAAGAAGCAAGATGGAGTCTATTCCATAGTCTAAAAATTGTGAAATAGATTTTGTCTATGAATGGAACCACTTGTTATGGCTATATGGAAAGCCATAAATTCAATAAAACTGTTGAAACTTATTTCCAAGTCAGTCTTGTAAAAAGTTTGAACCAATTGTGAACGTAACTCCAATGTTGCCAAAGTCGGTCTTGTACAAAGTTTGAACCAATTATGAACATAACTCCAATGTTGCCAAACATAAAACTCTAGTGGCCTTTGTCAAAAATACTTACCCCTAAAAGGATTTGATTCATTTTTATGTTTGGTAGATTCAATGTAACATTTTTCAAGCTCTCCAAGCGTAGATTTGATCTTTGGTTTCTTTCAAAGCCATGAATCCCTCGGTTAACTTTGGAAAGTGCATAAATATATTTTTTCTAAAGAGTTTCTAAAGATGTGGCTACTTAATTTCAGTTATCAACAAGTGGCCTTAGCATAATATTGTATGGTTACATTCATTAAATTTAAGGAATCATTAAATATTTGAATGTGTCTTATATTTATTTTTTCCTAGAGCACTTTTAAAGAAGTTTCGAAGCCATAAATTCAATAAAACTATTGAAACATGTTCCCAATGTCAATGTACAAAGTGTGAAACAAATAAGAACAAAACTTATGCATTGTTAAACACTAGTGGCCTTCCTAAAATATACTTACATTTCAAAGAATTTGATTCCTCTTTATGTTTGATAGGTTCAATGTTAAATATTTAGGTGATTTAATTTGTTTTAATAAATTTGAGACTAGCACATAGACCACCATTTAATCCAACTCAATAAATTTGTGTAATTGAGATCACCATTGTCAAATGTATAGATATATTTCATCTATTAACAAGACATCATTTATTTGCTAGCCATACGACCATTTTTAATCTTATAATTAATAATTAATAACTAAATTATTGGATATAAGATGACAAAAAGACACCACAATTAGCTTTATCTTTATCCATCTAACTTTACATCCCCATACTATTTATAAATAAAATTACCTATTAACTAATTTAGTACATATTATATAAACATGATAAAAAAAATTATGTTTTGATTTTTTAAGTTTTTCAATATACAAAACAAGATTATCCTTAACATTAAATTTATGAAAATTATAAATATTATGAAAAAATCATTCAATTTAAAAAAAATTCCATTTAGTAAATCCTTTACATAATTCCATTCCATTGTGTATGGTGCACATCTAAATATTTTAGATATGGACATATTCTTTTGATTGAAACATTTTATTTTGTGAGCTAATTTTATTGATCATTCACAAAATTACATATTCAAGGTCATATTACTAATTGTTGATTTACCATGGGGAAAACAAACCATTGATAATGTAGTAGATTTTTTGCTATTAGAGGTCTTAGGTCCAAAGTTATACAAAATATAATAGTAAAGCTAATCTTGAACGAGTGAAAATTGAAAATTCTAACATGTCTAAACTTGCCTATGCTAGGAAATTTGTAATAACTAATAAACAAAGGACCCTTTGGCTCCATGGTCATTCAAAAAATTGAGAGGAAGCAAAGGGTTCCACCTTGATGGGAGTAACAACAACACGATTGGTAGTACCTCAACTGGAGCTTGGGGCTAGATTAGCTTCAATGCACTTAGTTGATTATCCAAAATTTTCATTTACAACTGCATTTTGTTGAGCAGTAAAATGATTTCATCCTTTGAATCATTCCTTTCTAAGAGAACCTCGCCCACCATTGTTTTCATTTCCCCAGTACAAATCAATGATGTGAAAGTAGTAGTTCTAGTGGCCCCATGTATGGCTAGTATCTAGAACCCAAGCAGATACTTTAGTAAGAATGTCAAGCAATCTCGTTCCTAAGTGACCTCCTCCTGAACTTCCTGCAGCTCTTACTGAATTTCTTGAGAGGTTTGATTGCAAAATATTGAATCTGAGGATTGAACCCTATATTGTGCATCTAAGCCACCATGAGAGCCACAACCTCTACTTTCGCTATGGCACTGCGCTCAATGGCAATGATTGAAAGTAGCAACTAGATAAAGAATGAGATGTAGAGAAATAGTGATGAAGGCTCAACATGAGAAAAAGCAGCGGCTGATGAGTAAGAGTAGGGAATTAACCATCCCCATCGAGAGCCAATAATGAAGCCAATTAAGTAAGCGCAAGACAAGAAGGTAACGCCCATTATCCATAACAGAGAAGTTTGTGAGGGAATACAGAGAGCTTGGAATGCCCATGTAATAGGGGGATGGCAAGAAGAAGTGTGAGACCTCCATCATGACTATTGGTGGAAGCAAGTAAAATAGCATCTAGGAGTGGATGGGAGGAAGATTATGGCATTGAAAACATGGGTGGTATATTAATGACATTAAGGGAGTTAGTGGATGGGGATCAAGGAGATGGTGCCTACACAGTAGGTGGATGAGGATGGTGTGGAAAGCCTCCTTCATATATTACATGGAGTGTAAACGATGTCACCATCCATGCCCTTAGTACATCCCTTCTAACCCCATCCATGGATTTTGATTGAAATATTCATTCATAAATGGTGTTTAATTTTTTGTATGGAAAATAAGTTATGACAAACCCAACCATGTTTCTCTCATGTATATAATGTAAATATTTTGCAAAAAAAATAAAAAATGGGATGAGTAATAGGACACAGATTCTAGAGCTAGAGAGGTTGCTTCCTAACTTGGATGGTGTAAGTTCCCTTACGACAGGAAAATATGAATTGTTGGGACAAGTCTTGAAGGCTACTTGGTGAAATTTAATGACTTGGTATTTTCAGACTTCATGGAGCTGCAAGAAAAGGATGAGGGTCATCATTGCTTTGGAAGATTGGACAAGGCAATGAAGACAATTTTTTTAAAGAGGAATGGGTAGACTTCCAGTTCGTGGGATGCATGGGCCACCCATTGCAACCAATTTAAAATTGCATTTAACAAATTGGCAACAGATAGGCAGGTGGAAAAATTCTATGGACTAGCAAGAATACTTGTCAGAGAGATGGTCTGAAGGTCTCCCTGGGAAAAGACAAATCAGTCCCGGATGGGATAGCACAGGAGTTAAGAGGAGAATGGTTTAAATTGGCAGAGATCTGAAAAAAACAGAGAGGATAAAGTTGATTTCTGAAACAAAAAAAGAGGTAGTGGATTTTTGGTCCATGGATAGCTTAGAGAACAAGGGAGAAGTTGAACTGTGGGAAAAAAAGAGGGTGTTGCGGTCGATTGGCTAAATGAATAAAGAAAAATACTAGTCGGTGCACATCAATAGTTCAGGGGAGAAATAATTTTCTGGTTGGCAGGAGTCTGAAAGAAAATATTCTAGGTGAGGAGGAATTTGCCTCTCAAATCCCCATTACCCAGAGGGTGGAGATGACATTTCTCAGAATTTACTAAGGGCTAGGGTGGAGGAAATACTCTTGGAAAATTCCTGGAGGGTTTTTGAAGACCCGTTGTTGTACATTTGGTCCGTTTTGGTTCTAGAGTCCCTAAATCTGGGTGAAACCATAATGTCTCTATGCACTTGTTGAATTGCAGCGCAATTGGAGGAAGGAGATGGTAGAATCTGTGGTTCCTAGTTCACTTGGTAGTTGTTCTTAATCCCTTAGAAATAGACTCCTTAGGCTTTAGAATTTGGCTTGGGGGTAATAACTAGAAGTCAGGGATGACTGCAACTATCTGCAGTTGGGTTGAGAGTTATAGTCCTTGACTCAGTTGCCCAAAATTTTACAGGCGCTGGAATAAAACATATAGTTGTCTTGGTCATGATTTAGAAGTAACTAGTAATGGAATTTTGAGTTAAGTACAGTGGCATGATTTTTGTGATGGTTACTAGCTTTACCGGCACTGATTCATATTTTTGTGTAAGTAAATTCTCCTTCTTAGGTTTAAAGATTTGTTATTTCGCCTGGACGACATTTTGTAATTTCAAATTATGATGGTAGAGTTGACAATTTCGTATCTTTTGAATCACTGACATGTATTATTTTGTGGCCTTCTCTCATTGTAATATGCAAACATGAAAGTAACAACTTATGACTATATTCTTGAGGAGAAGCGAGGTTGGATCAATTCTTCTAACCTCTGTGACTTGAAGGAATCATAGAGAGTCCTATTCGTATGCGTATAGGTAACTCCTATGATTGATAAGCCAAGACATAAGCCCGACATGCTTGAGTTAATTTGCATTAACGATGGTATTAAATCGCGATGATGGATTTCAAGTATATTTAATAACATTGTTATAAATCATTGGTGGGATTGTAGGCTCCATGTGCTTTTAATGGCTACATTGTGCACTCTATTGTCTCCCCTTCATAGTGATAGACCTACTGATACATGTGTATGTGCATATGTGCCGAAATAGCTAAGAAGGAGCATGTGGTCTAGCCACACTCTCTTTTGACGCCAACATGAGGAATTGCAAAGACTTGTAATCATCAGGTGTCCTTACGATGTTAGATAATTCATATTTGACTTGATACAAAACCTTTTTACATGATCTGAAATCCCAAGAAGGGTCTCTTCGAATGTACAATGACTCTATAAACTCAATATTAATCCTAACAGTCCATAATGGGGACTTTGACTAATATAATGATGACCCAAACATGAAACCCATGCTTTAACAAGTCATTGTTACAATAATAAAAAGTATTTTCTTTACTCTTTTGACAAGTACATTACATAATGACTCAAGTATGTTATTGAAGACCGAACATAGTTACTTTTTCCAACACTCCCTCTTAACTAGGGAGGTATTCATAATGTACAAATGTAATGGAAGATCTCAAACTATATGAAAACATGAAGAACCTTTATGCACGTCAATGCCATGGACTAGATTCTTGACCAGGAGTCACTCAACAAGTTAGGCATCGCAATGCCATGGGCTAGATTCCTGACCAAGGAAATCTATCCAACCAGTCACTCAACAATTTAGGCATTGCAATTCCATGGACTAGATTCTTGACCAAGGAAATCTATCTAAGTGGGACTAAGGTGGAATCAAGATTTTAGCGCCTCTAGGTACCATCAGGCTTACTTGCTAACAACCAACCCAAACATATATGTGTGTATCCAAAAATTGAGCTCAATAAACAACACCACATTTTTCAATTCCGGGATTCTTGACATCAACATGGAGTGTCAGCCTGATTTCTCCCTAGGCAATGCTTCACTCGCAAAGCCTTAACAAATCTCTTCCATTTCTTTTTTATCAATACAATCACTAATATCTACCAAACCCAATAGATTCCTCAGATATTCGAACTTCTTATTAGGAAGAGCCTTTGTTAGTATGTCTGCTACCTTATCGTCTGTTAGAACATATTCTAACTTCACGATCCCATCCTGCATCAAGTTCCAAATAAAGTGGAACTTAATATTGACATGTTTCGTCCTTGAATGAAACACGTGATCTCCAGACATCTTGATACAACTTTGATTATCACAATTAATCATAGTAGGACCCATAGACATTTCGAACAAGTACTCTGCCTCTACCGAACTGAGTGCAACCAATCTTTGTTTCTTGTTGTACCAAGAAGTTGCCGCTAACCCAATACTGAAGATCCCTCCTATTGTGTTCTTCCGGTCATATGGACTCCCTACCCAATCTACATCGGTGAAGCCTTGAATATTAACTCCCTATGTCTGTCTATACCATAATCCATACTAAGAAGTGCCCCTGAGGTATCTCAACACATGATTTGTCGCCTTCCAATAGAGCTTGGTAGGCCTAACCATCGCTTGACTAAGCTGGTTAATTGCATAACACATATATGGTCGTGTGTTCACCAAGTACATGAGTGAACCCACAATCTTCCTCTACTTTCCCTGAAGTAGCATCCTTCCTCCAGTTACCTACTAGAGGAGTCTCCATGGGTTTGCGCTACTCTCTATGCGGAATCTCCTGAGTATCTCATTAGCATACTTGTCGTGAGACACAAACAACTCACCATCTCCTTGTCATACCTCCATGCCAAGAAAGTAATGCATGAGCCCCATGTCCTTCATCTCAAACTCTCTTACAAGGTCCTCCTTGCAAGACTTGATCAACTGATCATCACCTGTCAATATGAGATCATCAACATAAAGTACAATGATCAACAATTTACCTTCCACCACTATGTGGTATAGGTTTACATCTGCTTCACTCTTCGTGAATCCCAACCTGGTGAAGTAGCTATCTATCTTGGTTTACCAAGCACGAGGTGCTTGCTTCAGCCCATACAATGCTCTCTTGAGTCGGCACACATGCGACTCACGGTCAAAGGTCTCAAAACCTTCAGGCTACTCTATGTACACCTCTTCCTCAATCATGCCATTAAGGAAGGTTTTCTTCACATCCATATGATGTATCTTCCAACCCATCTATGTTGATAGTGCCAATATAGATCTAATTGACGATTACCTTGCAACAAGAGAAAATGTCTCATCATAGCCAATCCCCTTTGTCTGTGAAAAGCCACAAGCCACAAATCTAGCCTTATGCTTCTCCACACTACCATATGCAACTTGCTTTACCTTGTAAAGCCAACAGGAGCTCACCACTGACTTGTCCTCTGGTCTCAGGACCACATCCCAAACATTGTTACGAACTATGGAGTCACACTCCTCCACCATGGAATCAACCCAAACCAACTGCGGCATTGCTTCCTTAAAGGAAGTGTCACAACACATTTTCCCATAAGATCCATGTATCCATTGTACCCCTCAAGTGACCTCCTTTGCCTGCGCTGAGAAGTGGGTGCTCCCACATTCTCCCGAGTATCATTAAAAATCTGTCAGCCTCTCTGGTGCACTTTCTTCCCTCTCTGGAAGACTCTACCTGAGTGGATGTCTCCACTCCTGAGTTCTCTACATGTGGCTGCTCCACATCAATCCAAGGCTCCTCAAACTTAGGAGCTAAAATCTCCTCATCCACATGTATCTCAAGCTCCCTCTCAAGGGAAACTCGCATGGTCTTCTCCTCATCGATTTGACATCCTTGCGAACCACTGTCATCTTAGTGGTTGGAAATTACAACTGATAGTTGTGAGGTCTACCTGATCCAAGTGGATATTGGTGTCCACCCTCGTATTCCACTTGGACCCTCACCATTGTTTCTTTCAGTTTTTCAGTTTCCTAAATTGTAGCACAATTTACTATTTTTGGCGGTTTTTCGAGTCCTGAACTTGTGGAGCCGTTTTGAGGCCCTAAATGATTTTTTTGGGCAAATAGAAATCCAGTGATTATTTTGGCAATCGCATCAACAGTTGTAGTGTTTGAAATGATCTTTCCAATGAGGTATCATATGCGTCAAACATAGATAATATGACCAAGTTACAACCCCGGGAAGTTGGCTGGCCAACTAACCCCAATGAGGCCTATAAACTCTTGGTGTTACATCTCCTCGGGTTAGGGTTTTGGTTGTTTACGGTTTTCTCTTATTGTTCAATAATAAAAAGGCCCTTGAGCCTCATTGTAACTGAGTTCAGAGGCATGTAGCTGTCACATCTCTTCTCAGAGATAAGCTACCATCGCCCGAGCTATCTTATTTCCATTTTGTTTGTAAGCATAGTTCAATATTTTTCTATTAATGAAATGAAGTGTTTTTTTGCTGCATCTCTGTGTTTATGATTATATTTGTAAGTTGTAGCATTCATGTTTAAGTTCATATTAGTGGTATCAAAGTGGTCTACTCTTTCTCTGTTTTTATTTGCATATCCCCAATGAGGTCAGGGTATAAGGAGTTAGGGCTCGATTTGGTTGAACCATTGCAGGATCAACCTTGCAAAACCCGAGACCTCCCATGACGAAAGAAAAGAAAGATGAGGGGGCCAGAGATCCTTTCAAAATGTTGCTCGAGGAAGCCCTTGAGCGGCAAAGGGACGCGATGATGGATAACTTTACCCATATCCTTTGATGACTACCCACAAGCAATGCATCTTCATCCAGTAGCCACTCTAGAGGCGCTACTCCTTTTAAGGTACAAGTTAACTTTGATATTCCCATATTTGAAGGCCTGATAGATGCAGACGTCGTAGATAAATGGTTAAATCTGTTGGAAGGATATTTTTCAGTTCATGACTTTTCCAATCAGGAAAATATTACTTTTGCACTTCTCAACGTTGCCCCACACGTCAAGGACTGGTGGGAAACCTACTGTGAACAAAAGGACAAGAGTGAACCCTCGTTGCTTTTAGCCACACCCACTTGGAATTCTTTTCGAACAATATTAACCTTGTCAGGAGCTATGAAGATAAATACATAAAGTGGACCATGCTACGACAGGGAAGGGACCAAGATGTGCCAGAGTTCACAAATACTTTCCATACCCTTCACACGAAGTTGGGTATCAAGGATATTGAGCGGAATTTGGTGCTCAAGTACTCGACTGTCTACACAAGTACATCCAAGACGAGATGGAGTTCTTGGACATCTCCTTGCTCGGCACAACGTATCAGTATGCTGTAAAGATTGAGCAAAAGTTTAAATAGAAGAAGCGAGACTTTGGATGTATGAAACCAAAGCAAGGAAAATGCGCCTCCAAACCACAAAACAAAGGACCAAACCAAGGCGGGTCTACCCAGGACAACTTGTCGAAGTCGCAAGCAAAGAACAACACCACAAAGACGAGGAAGGACACGGGAAAATGGTGTGAGTTCCATAAGGGCTCCACTCACATACAAGCGAGTGTCAAGACAAGCAGTCACTGGTCAAGTTGAAGGCTTTCAAATCAAACGTAGGTTCTGACTCTGACTCAAAACCCGATAAGGGAATTGACAAAGGGAAGAAGATCATTGATCCGGAGCCCAGTGTAACCATGGCCACCACAAAGATCCATAAAATTTAGCCTAAAGATCCAGAGGAGGGGGAACGCCTCTTCCACTCACAGATGTGGGTGAAGGGTTCTCTGTTGTAGTTCATTGTCGATAGCGGGAGCCAAAAGAACCTCATTTCAACAGAGGTCGTGAAACGTCTGGGCCTAAAGACTACAACACATCCACAACCGTACACCATTGGGTGGCTTCACCAAGGATGAGATACTCGCATTAGCCAGCAATGTCACCTTCCCTACAACATCAAGCCCTTCATGGATGAGATACTATGTGACGTTGCTCCTCTTGAAGTTTATGATGTATTGTTAGGACAACCATACTTGTGGAGGCGACATGTTGTATATGAGTCTAAACCTCGTTCTGTGATTATTACTTTGGCTAATAAATTGTACAAGATATTGGAGGTAGCCCCGCCTACCACCATCTCTTTGATCACTGCAAAACAATGTAGTAAGATCATTTCCCAGATGAGGAATTTTTTTTTATTCTTATGATTTGCCCACAAGTCAAGAAGAAGGTTGTGGCCACGGCTTCCAGGCAGGTTCCTCTGCACAACAACAACAAATGGACAAGGTCATGGAGGAGTATAAGGATATTTTTGCCTCACCCACAGGGGTACCTCTGCACCTTCAGGTCAAGTACTCCATCAATCTGACCCTGGGCATGTCGCTTCCCAATGGACCAATCTATCGACGCTCTATTCTAGAGAGAAATGAGATCAAGAGGCAGATTCAAGAACTACTGTAGAAAGGGCACATCAGGCCAAGCTCATCACCCCGTGGGAGCCCAATTGTATTGGTATGGAAGAAGGATGGGACTTAGAGGCTCTGTATTGACTATTGGGCGTTAAACAAGATCACTATTCGGAATAGGTACCCAATCCCATGAATTGATGACCTTTTGGACCAGCTCAAGGGGCCAAAATGTTTCAGCAAGATTGACTTGAAGTTAGGTTATCACCAGGTGCCTATTGAACTCTCTGATGTATGGAATACTGCCTTCAAATCCAAGGAGGGCCTTTCTGAATGGTTGGTCATGCCGTTCGGATCGACAAACGCCCCTATAACCTTCATGAGACTGATGGACGACATCTTGCAACCCTTCACCAATGCATTTGTGGTGGTCTATTTAGATGACATATTGATCTTCAACCATAGTTGGGAAGAACACCTCCACCATATTCGACAAGTCCTTCAAACCCTTCGACAAAAAAAGTTGTGTGTTAACTTGGAGAAATGCACCTTTAGCCTAACCTAGGTTCAATATCTAGGGTACATCATTGATGAGCAGGGTGTACATGTGGACCCATCCAAGATACAGGTCATTTGGGATTGGCCAGTCCGATCCACTCTAACAGAGCTTTGCAACTTTTTGGGTCTTGCCAATTTCTACCATAGGTTCGTGTTGGGGTTCTCTCATATCACTTGGCCTTTAAGTCAAGTCACCAAGGGCGGAGTGAAAGAAAAATTATTTTGGTTGGAAACCCTACAACGAGCGTTCTCTGAGTTGAAGAATTGCCTCTGTTCTGCACCAGTGCTCACATTACCAAACCTGTAACAAGCATTTGAGATTGAGACAAATGTCTCTGACTATTCTATTGGTGCAGTTCTTACTCAACATGGACACCCAGTGGCTTACCACA
The DNA here is from genome assembly GCA_000404065.3 of Pinus taeda. Lineage (NCBI taxonomy): Eukaryota > Viridiplantae > Streptophyta > Pinopsida > Pinales > Pinaceae > Pinus > Pinus taeda. The sequence continues at coordinate 163,042 of APFE031512417.1, read as the reverse complement.
GTGAGACACTTTTAGACACAGTCCAAAGGTACCCCACTTACGACAAAGAAATGTATTCCATTGTGCAGGCCTTCCGTCAATGGAAGCACTACATTCTGGGGAAGGAAAAAGTCATCCACATAGATCACTGGCCTCTACAGTTCATAGAAACACAAGGGAAGTTGCAGAACGATCGTGATAAAAAATGGTCGACCAATTTGCAACAATTCCATTTGAACATTAAGTATAAGAAGTGAAGCACCAATAATGTCTTTAATTGCCTCAGCCGACCACCGGTCATGGCGCTAATCACTGTGCTCGACTCTTTTGGGCATGAGACATTAGGGGTGGCCGCATCTTTACAAGAGCGATCCAGAATTTGACAACATATACCAGACACCTCTAGAAGGGAAGCAAGTTCCAAATTTTCACCTTCAGGATGCATTGTTATGCCACTTGGGACACATATGTGTTCCTTGAAGTGAGTGTGCCAATATGATTTGGGAGGCGCACTATAGTCGGGTCGCTGGACATTTCAAAGTAAAGAAAACAATGGAGGTATTGCAGAAGTATTTTTATTGGCCGAAACTCCGTCAGGATGTTGGGAAGTACATTAGGTCCTGCATCCCCTATGCCATTTCCAAACCAACCATCAAGAAGCAAGGCTTGTATACTCCTCTACCTACTCCTCGTCTACCTTGGGAATCTATCTCCATGGATTATATGTTGGTCTTTCCTTCTACCAAGCATGACAATGATTACGTTTTCGTGGTTGTTGACAGATTCTCTAAGATGGCCATCATGACGGCTTGCAAGAAGAGTATCACAACAGAGGCCACTACTAAGATCTTCTTTGAGCAAGTGTGGATACACTTTGGGATCCCACAATCCATTATCTTAGATTAAGACAATAGATTCCTAAGTGCATTTTGGTCAAGTCTTTGGTTGATGCTGGATACAAAACTTACTAAGTCCATGACTTTCCATCCCCAAACTGATGGCCAAATAGAGGTTGTTAACAGGATGATTGTACACATTCTGCGCATGTACAACTCAAATCATCCACGCACATGGGATGAAAGTATCCCCAATGTTGAACAAAGCTACAACAGAGCTCTCCACATCTCAACAATCCACAACCTGTTTTAGGTAGGGCTGAGATTTCATCCATTATGCCCCATTGATGTGGCCATACCATTTGCATACACTCACGTAGATTCGACTCACATGTAGTTCGAAGCTGAAAGGACTAGCAACTTCATTGAGCGCATTCAAGACATCTGCCAATAGGTCCATGATATATTGGACAGAGCTAATGCTAAGTACAAGCAACACCATGATCAACATCGAGTGTCGCACAAGTTCCAGGTGGGCAACAGAGTTTGGCTACATTTGCATGAGGAGTGCCTTGTGAGACCCCACCGCAAGCTCCACCGGCCATTGGTGACAATGCCTTTGAGCTCAACATCCAACCATTACTCGGTTTGCACCCAATGTTCAATGTAGATCGCCTTCGGCCATACTTTCCACCATTGTTGAACACATCTGACATTGCAGAACAACTAACACCAACAGAGCTCAACCCGGACTGCATGGAACATGCCACAACTGATCAGATCATGGACACATAGATCAAGAACACTTAGAAACATAGGATACATCTATATCGAGTTGTCAAAGTAGGCCAACTCCTTCACCAAGGCAAATGGCTCACCAGGGACCAAGTTCAACAAAAGTTTCCTCATCTCATGGAGGAACTCAACGCAATGGGTACCATTGTTTCCTAAGGGGGGAGGATTAATCCAGGTGGATATTGGTGGCCACCTACCTATTCCACTTGGACCCTCACCATTGTTTCTTTTAGTTTTTCAGTTTCTTAAATTGTAGCACAATTTACTATTTTTGGTAGTTTTTGGGTCCTGAACTTGTGAAGCCCTTTTGATGCCCTAAATGATGTTTTTTTTGGCAAATATAAATTTGGTGATTGCTATGGAAATCACATTGGTAGTTGTATTCCTCGGAAATATCTTTCCAACGAGATATCATACGCGTCAAACGGAGATAATATGACCAAGTTACGACCTCGGGAAGTTAGCTGCCCAACTAACCCTAGTGGGGCCCATAAACTCTTGGTGTTACATCTCCTCGGGTTAGGGTTTTGGTTGGTTAGGGTTTTATCTTATTGTTCAATAATAAAAAGACCCTTGTGCCTAATTGTAGCTGAGTTCAGAGGAATGTAGTCGCCACATCTCTTCTCAGAGATAAGCTACCATCGCCCGAGCTATCTTATTTCCATTCTATTTGTAAGCATAGTTCAATATTTTTCTATTAATTGAATGAAGTGTTTTTCTGCTACATCTCTGTGTTTATGATTCTATCTGTAAGTTGTATAGTTCATGTTTAATTTCAGATCAGTATCAATGTACCCCACAAATATCCCCAACTTTGATGTCGGCTCAAACTTCTTCCGTGCACCTTTAGTCACATGGAAATATACCGATGACCCAAAAATCCTGAAGTGACCAACATCTGGCCTCTTACCGAAATAAGCCTCCTCTAGTGTCTTCATCTCAAGTATCTGATGTGGGCTACGGTTCTGAACATAAACCATTGTGTTGCATTCCTTAATCCACAAGCGTAGTGGTAGACCCTGATCATGCAACATCACCCTCGCTACCCCTACTATGTTTTTGTTCTTCCTCTCAGCCACCCCATTTTGCTAGGGTTTATGAGGCGCCGTCAACTCTTGTTTAATCCCTTCCGTTGCACATAAGTTGTTAAACTTGTTTGAGACATACTCACCATCGTTATCACTCTGTAGAGCTTTAACCTTCTTGCCCTACTCTTTCTCCACCAATGCTTTAAACTCACAAAACTTTGTGAAAGTTTGATCCCTTTTTCTGCATGAAAATATCCAACATTTACGAGAATAGTCATCAACAAATATAACGTAATACATGTGTTTAGCTGTGGGTGCTGTCAAGAATGGTCGACACACATCTGAATGGACTCGTTCTAGAATAACCTCTGCTCGGCTGTCTCTGTCGTGACAGGAAGACTTGGTGTATTCTCCCAAAGTACGCCCCTTGTGTGTATCAACTTGCTCAAGCGTACCTTTAGGAAGACTAGTAGAGATCTGCTAAAATATATTCAAAGCCCCATGATGCAAGTGGCCCAATCACCTGTTCCACAACTCACCAACGTCTCGGCTCTGCAACCTTTCTACTTTTGTGGTCAAAGCAACACACTCCTCTACCTCCATCTTATAGAGGTTCTTCACCTTAATCCCTATCTTCTTTACTTGACCCATGGCTATGTGTCGAAGGAACGCCTTTCCTTTCGAGAAGATCACATCATAGCCTCTATCCTCAAGCATCACAACATATTCCAAGTTTTTCTTCATCCCAGGCACATACATAACATTATCCAAGGTGAGTAGAGCCCCATACTCCCTTTGAAAAGTAATCGTGCTCAATCCAATAACACTATACTTCCTGTCGACACCCATTTTGATATGCATCTGGAGATCTTTCTCCTCCAGGTCACTGAATAACTCTTTATCGCCGATCATGTGGAATGAAGCTCCATTGTCTAAGTACCATACACTTCCCATCATTGATGAAACCATGCATGCAATGAGGGAAAAGTCCAATTCGAATTGAGCGGCCAGGGCCTCACCCACCGCTCCTCCTAAGGACTTCTTGAGTGGACAATTTGTAGCAAAATGGCCCAACTCATGACAATGAAAGCACTTAACTTTCATCATGTCTTTCCTCTTAACCAAGAAAAAAATCTGATTTGGAATGGGAATCTTTCCCTTTCCCCTTCTTCGCCTTAATCGCAAAGGCACAATTCTCTTCATCATTAGTCTTTGATGAAGATCCATCCCTGGTGTTCCTCCCGATCTCCTCCTGCATCAAATTCGACCACAGTCATTCCCAATCTGGAAACTTCTCCCGACCATTGACAGAGTCTTGATAACTATGCTAACTCTTTGGGAGTCTTAGAAGAGCAAGACTCACCATATCATCCTCGGCAACCGTGATTCCAACACTTCCAAGTTCATCACGACATTGAGAGAACTCGGTTAAGAATTTTGGAATAGTATCACCTTTCTCAATTTTGATTTTTCGAAGTTTGTCCTTCGGTGCCAATTTCCTTTGGTCGCTATTGTTTTGATACAAGTCTGTCAATGTTTTCCACATAGCATACGGAGTTTCCTTGCCATGGAGGCTCGAGACAATGTGGTATCGAACTCCCTCAAGGATTATTTGTCTCGCCTTCGCCACACACTTCTTCCATTCGGCCAAATTTTGTGCATCCGATGTTGATGGCGAATTTCTTGATCAACAAATTCCTTCAAGCCATTATCCTCTAGCACAACCTCCATTCTATCCCTCCAGGCTATAAAATTTGAGCTACCTTCCAAGGCATACTCGAGCCACAAACTCTAGAACGCCATCTACCGAGCCTAAAGTATGTATTGCAAATTTGAATTTCACCTATAACCCAAAACTCAAAAACTTCGAAATCTCCTCTAGTATATTGTTCTCAGCTCCGATACCAGGTAGAAAATCCTTTAGATTCACAAGCTCTTGCAATGTACAAAAGCACATGACAAGAATCTGCTTCTACTTTCAACCAGTAGAAGCCAATAGATCGATGAAAATAAGAAGAACAAGAAGAAGATAAATCAATGGCACATAACACAAGATGTTTCTGGGGAAAGCCACTACTCAAAACCCCACAATCTATATTGCATATATCAGAAATATGAGTGAAGATACAAAGCTTGTTCTCACTAGAACAATTCCACACAAGTATGCTCCACTCTCTCAACTCACAAGCTAGCTCTTGGCCAACACTTAGGCAATTATGTATCTCTCCAAGCTCCTAATCCCTTGCATAATTCCTAGGATGAATAACGTGTATTTAAAGGGAATTCACGCTTCCAAATCTGTGCAATCCAAACATAGGATCAATCTCTGATGCATGCATGATATTTACACTCCAATAAGTAATACCACTGATAGTACACTGCCCCTGCACTCTAGTCTCAACTAGGTCTTTCTCTGAACTGACATGCATGATTTTCTCACGAGGGAATATTGAGTTAAGTGGAGTGGCACAAGTGGATGCATTAGTGCACCAAATGAATGCTAGTCCTCTATTAGATCCACAAACAATTTAGAGCTAATTTAACTGAACTTAACTCAGTAAACTGAGTGATCTAATTTCCCACTCATTTTAAATTCATACTGGACCCCTAAAACTTAGGGAGAACATATACATGACTATAGAGAGACTTCTAACTCAAAATTCCCAAGCTAATTAAGTTAATTAAACTATAATAACTATTTACAAGGGGCTTGAGAATAGAATTCAATTTTAATTCTCAGTGTAATTCAAGGACAAATTAAACTCGAATTTCTCAACATTATCATGCCCAAGCGAAAGCTTTGGTGACCGACTGTATGAGATGTATTCCACCATTTTATTAGCGTTATTTTTAGTGGCAACATCTGCACTATCCTCAGGTATCGCTCCTTTTATATAACCTTGTGCAGGGTCATCTATCAGAAGGTTCATTTCCCTTGAGTAATCAGGGCCCAACTGTTGGTTTGTCACCTTGATGGAACTAAACTCCTTTACCTCCTCCAAGGCAGACTCTGGCATTTCTTTTGAGACCCACAAAGGCGTATGAGGAGTCAACTTTTGTGGAATCTGCTGAAGAGTCGACCTTAACAGGGATTTTTGATGGGTATGTGTTCCAAATCCCCGAAGCAGAGGAGCCATACAAGAGTTGGCTAGGTGGCCAACGTCTTTGCAGTTAATACATCTAAAGGGGATCTTCTAGTAGTCTAAGGGTTGGATGATCTCCTTCTTACCCCAAAGGATTTTTAGAAACCTTGGTAATCCTTTTGCAGTCCCCATCTCAACCAGGACGAATGCCATATGTTTATCTGCCGCTACAAAAGAAGCTTCATCTAGGAAAATGAACCTTCCCAAAGAATTAGCCACCTTGATGTGTACCTCCTTTGATCATAGCTCAAGAGGAATGATCGACAACAAAACCCAAAGGTGCTTTCATGACTTTTCTTTGGTCCTCTAAGAAAATGCGGGATGCCACCATTGCAGCCACTATGAGCCCCTGCCTATAACCCAGGTCTTACAAAGAATTAGTTCAAGATCATCCTCTAACAGAAAGTGAAAGTGGATCCATTTGTTAACCAATATACTCGCAATTAAAGTATAACCTATTAGTGGTTTCTAAGTTGCTATGATCTAGGATAGAAGTTGTTCGTGCATCATTCTGATGTAACTAAGGTTTCCAACCAAGGCTCTCCTAGACATGGATTCCACTCTATCCAAGTTGATGTCCGCCCCTAGGGATTCCACTCTATCCAAGTTGATGTCAATGTACCTATATAAGAAATGCATTGATGCATATTTTATATGTGTGCATAAATATATTTTTTTCAAAAAAATAAAAATAAAAAACAATCTTGCATTAGCACAATTTGTAAACTCAACTCATTTAATGTTGTATATAGTAATGTTGTGATTATAAATTTATTATGCACCATTTAGAATTTGTTCATAATTAAATTATATCTATTTTTTTTTTCTATGAATTAGTTATAATGAATTTTAGGGTACATTTTTATTTAATGCATCAGTGCACCATATATATTGATGTATTGATGTGCTTTATACGATTGAAGGGCACCAATTAATTTTTTGTTTGTTAAAACCTCCAATTACCCACCTTTGTTAACAACCTCCACTTTAAATAAATAAAGGAATAATTAGAAAGTTTTGGATGGAGGTTTTCCAAAAACTTACATCAGAAAGTGTTTTCCTTGTAGCAACATGTAAAGATTCTACAAATTTATTCACTGATTTGGATGTTGATTACAAAGTACATCATGCATCTTCCAAATATTGCATCTTGTATAGAGGATGGCATAAAGATAATTTTGCATGTCCAAAATGTAAAGCAAGTCAATACTACTTACATGTAAAAGGAAAATATGTTCCATAAAATGTATGACACCACTTGCGTATAATTCCAAGATTGCAATTCATGTTTCATTGTAAATATCTAGTTGGATATATGCATTGATTTGCAAGTAATAGGAGAGCCCATGGTATGTTGTACATTCCTATTGATTCTACATGAATGAAGTAAATAAGGAATACATATATGAAAAATTTATATGTGAGCAATGAAGTCTAAGACTTGTTTATGGATAGAGTGAATCCATTCTCTTTTTAATGTACAAATTATACTAATCAATTCATTATGCTAATCAATTATAGCGTCTCTCCTATCATTTATTTTGATGCCTCCATTGGCCATTAAGACACTTCATATGAAACCTTCTATTAACTAGTTGCAAGGTTTTCTTCTACTTCTAACAACAACATAATCTAGAATTGATATACAAAGAAATAATAACAATGAAATTGACATTACATATTCAAAATCCATTCATTTTCCATCACATTCAAGGAATTACATAACATGATATAAACATAAACCATTCATGCAAAAAGGAGGTATGCAAACTTATTTGTAATCAAGGGAAGTCCACCAAATTGGTTGTTGATGAGTGATTCACTGCCCAACCATATAAATCAGTTATAGATTCTATCCCAAGCTAGATGATGATACTATTAAGGCAAAGGAAGCTTCTATGAGGTTCCAATTTCACTTAGCTTAACCCATTGCTCTCATGACCAAGCCAACGTGCTCACTACTGAACACTTTGATGCATTATTCGATAATTAATTAATGACAACACTCTCTTCCATTACCTATACTACATAAGTAAGATATTCACTGTCTTTGTTAAATCCCTCAATGATTAGTGATAGTATCCTCATTACTTCCTCAAACAACCTTTTTGTTGGAAATTATGTTAATATATACTTCATTTTATTCATGCCTTGCATAATTATAAGCACATCATGACAAACGTAAATACCACATATTAATATTGGAAACATAACAAGCACATCATAATCTATGTCCCTAATTGAGACTCATAAACATTCATTAGTCGTGTCTTCGTCTTGAGTTATGCAATATTTTACAATATAGAGATTTTATAGCTCAACCTACATGATTGGACACTTCTCAAATAAATTTATCATTTACAAATAAAACGTGGTTTAACATATTATATTTCAAGGTAAAAATTGAAGTATTACATCTCTTTGAATAAGTATGTGGAAACACCATTTGATATCATCTTGTATTGTGCAAGACATGTTGTGTGGCATGTGTGTGAGAGACAACAACTAGATATATCCATGACTTATAAAAGTGACCTTTATTACTATACAATCTACTTCCTTTTCTAATCTTATATTATCCATATCCATTATAATATGTAATTTGGAATGACATAAAAATCTCAACCTACCATTATACTTATAATAAAACTATATAAATATCTTATATACTATAAAAATAACTTCTATAAAATCTACTTCCTTCTTTCTCATATGTTATGCCATGTTATTCTTTTCCACTAGTAGATCATCAATACCTGAGTTTATTTGTAGATTAGAATGAGATAACCTACCATTAATATATAATAAAACTAACTAATTATATATATATATATATATATATGCTATAAGAATAACTTCTATAAAATCTACTTCCTTCCTTCTATAACACATGTTATTCTTTTCCATGAGTGGATCATCAATACCTGAGTTTAACTTATTTGTAGATTAGAATGAGATAACCTTTATGAATAAAAAATTGAAGAACATTTGATATTTTTAATTTCAATGGTTAGAAATTATTAATAAGGGTTAATGGTTCGGGTGTCCGACGGGCCATTAATAGGGATAACAGACTGCCACGCGGAGAGGACAGCGGGCAACTGTTTCAATCCTGGGAGGAGCATTTAGCATGATTCACATTCATTGTAAGCCGCCAGGAGTGAAGAGCATTCAAGGCCCTTCAATGCAGCGTCTGGTTCAAGAAATGTGCAGGAGGAATATCAGGATGGCGAAGGATGAAAGGCAAACATTCGAATCGGTTCAGTTTAAGCCGCTTGGTGAGAGGGAAAGGTTAGTGTTTAGGCCCGCCCCCAGTCAGTTGCCTCTGTTCTCAGCCCCTCTGCAACTGTGTGAGAGAATTAGCAAAGGGACGCATTCAGGTGTGCCTCTTCGCGGCGGCGACATTGGGTTTCTGGCCTGGTGCGTGAACCAGAAACCAACCGGGTTGAATTTGGCATTTGGGCATCCCTCATCCGCTAATTTATTAGCTGCTCCCAAGACAATTATCATGGCTCCTCGGTACATAGCCACTCCACGAAGGGGGCGCCATTATGGTCAAAGAGGTGGTGCTGGAGGGCGAGGAAGTTGCAGCCCCCGGAGAGTCTCTCCTCTAGCCTGTGCTTCTCCGTCCTCGAATAGAACAGAGGATTCGGGGCATTCCATAAGTAACACGGTTCAATCGGCCAGGTTTCATTACCGCCGTAGAACCAACAAGCCTTTCATTTCTGCTTTAATTACAGTCATATTTGAGGAGGAAGATGCGGAGGAAGGAACTTCGGAGGAACAATCGCCCGAGAACTCCAATAATTCCTCGCCAAGCTGGGGGAGGAAGGACAGTTCATACTCCCCATCTTCGCAAAGTAAATTGGTGGATGAGAGCTCTCCAGCACCCACAGAAGAACAGGCTGAGGTTCTGGCGGAACTTGGAAGCATGTTGGATTCGAAAGGGCCTGAATTGGTTCAAGCACAAGCAATAACTCCTCAGGAACGGGCAGAAACCAAACCAACCTCGCCACAGCGGCAAGGCGCGCCCAAGATGCCGGACTTCTACTACGCCAACACTTTGTACCCAAAACTGCCGCCAGGCATGAAATTGGAAGATGTTCCGGAGGGTATGGAGATTTCTTGGGAGCCTCTGGACGAGTTCAAAGTGCAAAGCCCGGATAATGTCAAGTAAGCGGTCTTCTCCTACTCTTTTTTGGAGGTATGTTCGTTATTTTGTGGAATGTCTGTTCGGTTTCGGTGGTTGCGTTTTTGGAAATGTCCAATCGCTGGCTCGTTTGGTTGCGGTTACGGTTGATGGTGTGTGTTCGGTTGGTCGCGGTTTCGGTGTTCAGTTGGTCGTGTGTTTCAGTGTCAGCAGGCTTGGTTCTGGACGCGGAGTCCTGGTTGCAGAAGCCCCTTCAGCAAACAACTTTCCAGCATTCAGCACTCAGGAAATTCTTTTTTTGTAATGACTCATTTTGAATATGAATTCTCCACTCTGTAACACATCCTTTGTAAGGGGCATCCGCCTCAGTGGAACTGATACTTTTGATGCTAGCTTGAAAGAGAGTTGCAGTATTCAATGGCACTCTCAGAGGTTTCGCCCTCTTGTACATATTTTTCTCTTTTTAATATAATATAGCTTAGTCTTTGCATAGAAAAAAAATAAGGGTTAATGGTTTAGTTTATGTCACTCAAGTTAAAAATTATGTAATGAGAAAATTGTATAATAAATTATAATTTATAGTGGTTAATGTTAGCTAAATTAATAGTGGTTAATACACAAATGGAGTTTTATAGTCTTGCTTTAGGTGGAATTAATAAATTGAGATGTGAAGTAGATAAATTAATTGCCTGGTCAATACATGAATTTGCTTATATTTTAGTAGGTAGTAACCATCTACACTTTGATGGAGCTGCAAAAGACGTCTATGTGCATGAGTAAAAGACCAACATTTCAATCTACTGGAATGGTGGCCCATGGACTAGCATAGTAAAAGACCAACATTTCAATCTACTGGAATGGTGGCCTAGGGACTAGCAACAAAGCAGAGGCCATGGCATTATATGGTCTCCTTATCTTTTGCTCTTTTTTGAATACTGGCCCAATTAAGATTTTCGGTGACTCCAAAATCATCATTGAGCATGTCACTGGAAAGCATTCAATAAAAAAAGCCAATCTATCTGGATGGATGCATAGGATTTCATCAATATGGAAGTCTTCACTTTTCTCAATTTCACATGTAAAATGCTCACAGAATATGATGGCTGACACGCTATCAAAGAGAGGCTTACAGACCCAAGGCGACATTTGGTATCTGAGCATCACTGTGGGAGCCATCACGTACCAAATTCAACCATTCTCCATGCCGGGTATATAGAAAACTTATCTATCTTGGTATGTATCATGAACCCGACACAGGTATTATGTATGTGGCTCCTTATTTCTCTGTACTAGGATCTAATCTTTCTAACAGTCAAGATATTAGAACTATCAACAAATGTATTCATGATTCTGTAGATGCATATGGTCTCTTTTTTGTAAATAGACGAAAATATTGTCAATATCTCCATATTGTACATGATGAATTATCATAATATGAAAATATGCAACTTTTTCTTCTTCTGAAAAATAAAAAAAAAAATAATAAAAAAATTAAAAAATAAAAAAAAAAAAAAATAAATAATATAATATATAAAATAAAATAAAAAAAAATAATAATAATAATATAATAATAATAATGGTGAGAAGTATCTCTTAGTAAATGCATTTATCTACATCTTATTCCTATCTGTGGGAAGTAATTGATGGTAAATTATGTTATTTTTTTTTTCTTAGTTTAAGAATACAAACTAGCACCAAATATTTAAAAATAATGGATGAATATTACAACTATATCCATAAATATGGCATAAAATATGGATGTTGTATATCTATTATAAGTTTTGGAGTTTTTGGTTGTTGAAATTTTGCTTACATCTTGATCTTTGTTGTTTAAAATGGTTTTTTCACTATTTATATGGATTCAATGCCCTCAAAAACCTCTAGGATATTGATTTTAAGATTCCCCCTTAGGATCTAACGTAAAAGTTTCCTCTCATCTGACTCAAGTAACTATAAAAAAATAAATGCAAAAAACTCTTTTTAGCTATGAAGAGTGATCACTACTTTTTGATCACTACTCTTTGCTGAAGTTCCAAGTGAAATTGAGTATTTCTTTATGTTATGATTCTAGATCACTACTCTTTGCTAAAGTTCCAAGTGAAATTGAGTATTTCTTTATGTTATGATTCTAGATCACTACTCTTTGCAAAAGTTCCAAGTGAAATTTCTTTATGCTATGTTTCTACAATATTCATGTGGAATTATTGAACACTCTCCTCCCTTGAGAACAATCCTTTTTTTCTTGAAAGACCTTCAATTAGAGATTTACTTGTCTTTATCATATTATAGAGAATTCACAATTCAAACTTGTGATTTTAATAAACTCAATTATTCAAACTTGTGATTCTGACAAATTCAATTATTCACTTGACATTATCTTATGCAAAAATCACAACAATACCTTAAATGGTCCAATCAAATATTTGAAAAAATTATTTTAATATAAAATAAATAAAATTATACATTATAAATTATTATTTTTACATTTCTCAATACTAAATTCATAATAATGAACCAGCAAATCCATTGCTAAGGAAGGAAGAAGCACTGAGTAACTGATCAACAAGCAAATCCATGACTAAGAAAGAAGTACTAAGTAGAAGAGGTTGATTTAAAGAACAAGTTGAAATTCATAATAATGAACCAGCAAATCCATTGCTAAGGAAGGAAGAAGCACTAAGTAACTGATCAACAAGCAAATCCATGGATAAGGAAGAAGTACTAAGTAGAAGAGGTTGATTTAAAGAACAAGTTGAAGCCTTGAATTTCAACCGCTAGATCTAGATCAACGGTCACGATTTAATAAGGTTTTTGTTAGGGTTTGGTTGTGATCATTTTATACCCCATTTGCTCACGGCTTTGTTTCATCGAGCTCTCCTTCTATATCGGCTAATAAGGTTTTTGTTAGGGTTTGGTTGTGATCATTTTATCCCCCATTTGCTCGCGACTTTGTTTCATTGAGCTCTCCTTCCAGGAGAACTGGATTCACACCTCTGTCGATAAGGATACGCCCCTTATTCCTTCCTTGTTTTCTGATTGCATCTGATTTTCTTTTGTTTCTCCACTGGTGAATTAACGGGACTGCTTTCATTGAGGTTACCCGCATTCATCCAAGATTCGGGGTTGCCAATTTCATGGCAGCTCGTGGACTTCGGCATTTCGGAGGGCGGCCGTTTCTTTCCTCAAGTGGGGCACCGCGTTTCCAAGTGGATCTGCCATGGCCATGCCGTTCTAAGCAGTGGACGGCCTGCATTTATTTCATTGGTTTTTTCTTTTGGTTTTTTTTTCGGTCTAGGGTACGCGATTTTAAGAAGACCTTGCAATTACTCTCTACCTCCACAAGACACTTGCTCTCTAGGTTCACACTGGAAAGGTATACGAATCTAGAGCGCAGGTGTCTTATGGTTGTGGTGAGTAAAGAGTCACTTCAGTAACAATATCAATGAATGAAGAAATCCATCTGCGAAGCTTCTTTAGGAATCGAGCTCTCAGCAGAGATAACGAGTAAAACTTTCATGTTGCCGCGAAACTAAGCTTCGAGGTATGTAGAAATCAATGGCAGCTAGCTTAGTTATTTACCATATACATTTCAAAAAGCTCAAGTGTTTTCCTGGGGTGGGGCAGTATGTTTTATGACTTTAAAGCCATAAATGTGACTGGCAGTCACATGACTAATTTTCTTGGAATTACAGCCTAGTTTTTTTTTGTCATTTTATAAATTGCAATGATATGTAACAGCTGTGGTTTTCCATTATTAGCCATTTTAATTGGTTTTTGGTTTGGTTCCAAAAATATGGTCAACATAGCCCTGTAGCTATGTATCCGTGTATTTTAATAAACCGTTATTTGATAAAATGGTCAAAATTGATTTGAGGAATGTTCTTTTGATTTTGGACATATTTACCGCTGGATATATACATATTTACCGCTGATATATAAATGGCAATGATCTGTATCTAACTGTGGTTTTTTATTATTAACCATTTTAATTGGTTTTTTTGGTTCCAAAAATATGGTGACAATCCCGTTGCTATATATCTGTGTTTTAATAAACAGTTATTTGATAAAATGATTAAAATTAATTTCAGGAATGTTTTAATAATAAAAATTATTTTAAT
>APFE031512417.1:116293-139263 GCA_000404065.3 Pinus taeda | reverse complement strand
AACTGTTGCTTTGTTGGGTACTAAATCTGAACCAACTGTAACATTATTGACTTGCTTCTGATGGGTTGCAGTCTCAATGTTCTGAACAGAAACATGTTCAAAAGGAATCTGTTTTAGTTCTTCTTGCTGTAGCCGAGTTTCAAGCTGCAAAAAATCAATTTTCTCTTGTGCATTTTGTAGACAGGTGTGAATATCAGTGAGAAAATCCTTGATGATTTTAAATGTTTCATGATTAGTAAACAGTATGAGAGTTTTGAGGAACTCTAATACTTCACTGGTTCTGACCATTTTTTTTCTTCAATAGAATTACACCTTAAAAACTAATCACAACTACTACTCAATGCAGAAAGGTAGTTCCCCCTAGCAATATCCTTTGTAAATGTGCAGAAAATGATCAGTGTGCAACCAGCAAGCACCAATTACAATCCATATAAAAATAAGATGATGAAGCTACGTTATTGTTGAAGACCTTAAATTTGATGCTATGATGATATCACTGAAATTGTGTATTTGATAATGATCAATACAATATATGAGTATTTGATATCACTGCACTTGAATGCTAAAACACTATCAAAGATGAAGTGATTGTTCCAGCTACAGAGTTATAGTGTACTGCTACAAGAACACTGTGACAAGGCTATGCTCAAATGCAACTGTGAAACCTTGCTTACTGTACCAATACAACCTGCTTATTCCTTAATTACTGTAACTAGACATCATCAATATATATGTGGCATCTCTGTTCTTGAGAAACCCTTGCCTTTTCAGGCATCAATACACAAAACCTTCACCAATCTATCCTCTGGTCCAAGCTGCACTGAATTCAAATTGTCATACCAGGGTTTACACTATTCTTCGTTGGTCCTTCATCACTAGAATATGAGTGCAATAGTTCTATAACAAGAAGGCGTAAGAGTTCAAACCCTTTCAATAAGCTGGAAATTTATAGAAAATATAAGGTTTAGAGCTCCAAAAGACTTCATTCTTTTTTTACAGCGAGGCCAAGAGATCTTATAGTCTTGTAACAAGATTATAGTCCCACCAATATTCATCCATAGATGTTATCAATATTCAATTCTCTAAATATAATAATATGGCCTTCTTTCTCTTTTTTTTTTATTCCATAAACATTTCAATGCAGCACGATTCACGATTTTGAGTGCAGAGGCAGAGTTCAACCACAATTTGATGACTGGCATGCAAATTACAGAGGCATCATTACTTAAATGCACAAAATGTAGCACGACCAACGGTTTTCATGGGTTTGACCCATGACCCTTTAAAAACTCTATTCAATAAATGCCATTCAATGACTTTTATATGCCATAAAATAAACTTCAACGCATATACCAATCTCGCACTACTAGTTCAATACAAATGGAACACCAATTCAATGACTTCCAACGAATTTTGCCAAGCCTTTGAAACGTCGAACATAACTTGGTCCAAATCAAGTCAAAATAATACAAGCGCAGAGTCTCACGACAAATATAAGCGCAATGGTAAAAGAGTACTACAACTCAAACAGATCTTCACAACGTCGAATCTCTTGCAAATCCAAGAAGATTTTTGAGCGGACATTTATTCGTCTAGCATATTCCCAATCAACACTGAAATTTTCCATTACTTAGAATAAACAACGTATGAAATCTATACCTCTCGCAGACAGAGAAGATTCCAACCTGTTGAGGCGAACACGGTGGCTTGTGTTCCAAGAAAGCAGCGAACGTCGTGTTCCACTTGTTCCAAGGAAGCAGAAAGCCGTGCCGTGCCAAACCCACGAAGGAGACTTCCAAGCCAGCGGAAAATTACATAAACCCGCGTGCCAGACTCGAATTGAAATCCATGGCGGATGCGGGCGTGGACAACCTGATTGATTTCAATGCCACCGGACCAAAAAATATACACGCTAATTCTCCTAACCTGAAACGAATATGCGTGGCCTGCCACGAGCAAGAACTCAAGCAATGACTCGAATTCTAGAAGAGGGAAGTCACACGCCTACTTAGAGCTCTTCACGTCTCGAATAGAAACCCTAGAAGTTAAAGAGACGAAAAAGGCAACAAAGATCTAGGGGAGCTGGTCTCAAGCAGCAAACGCAAAGGTCCATCGTTTGACAAATACAAAGCATCTAACTTTTACAATAGAAACATGCGCATGGTCTGAACTTTGCAGAAGATGAAGAACGTGCGGCCATAGTTCCCAAAGTTGGTGAATATTTTGTTTATAATTTGTTTTAATTTTCAGCTCGCCTTTATTTAAATTGAATCTACCACACTTCGTAAATTCTCAAATATCATCAGACTATCAAATTGCTCCTGGCTGAGAAGCAAATCTGTCCATTTGGCTACACGATTTTTTTGTTTGTTTGTTCTTATTATTTGTTCATTAGTTTGGTTTAATTGTACTGTAACAATTCTTGTGAGTGTGTTGTGCATATTAGATAGATAGGGTCTCATATACCTAATGATTATGGAGGTATCATCATTGAGTGAAGAAATTTTACCTTGAAATCCTTTGTAACACAGACTTAAGGGGCGTAATAAGGACTGAGGTTGTAGAAAGATGCTCAGCGCTGCTCAATTTTAACGTTACAGATTTAATGGAGCACTAAATATGGCGATTGGTCCCTCCTTTAGCGCTGGGTTACCTCGCGTTCCGAAGTAAATGGAGTTGTCAAAGGAACGCTAATGGAATCCTAATAGCACTGTAGGAGCAGGTATTCGATGGGAATACCAAGCGTTACCCATATTATCATGTAGAGAGCAGACTATTACCATTGAGCAGATTCAGAATGGCAGAGACATAATTAGATGAAACGGCGTGGTGCATGTAAGTAGCAGACCTGATAGACAGAGGTGGCAGCTAGAATTTTGCTGAGAAAATATTCATAAGTGATGGCAGAAATGATCTGCACATAAAGGCCATAAAACAAATGGCTCAAAGTAATTACGCAGGGCCAGAATATGCCTGCTCTGATACCATGTTAAACACACATGGGCAGCAATATAATAGGAAAGATAAAACATGAGAATGCATTTTTTTATTAATAAATGATTTACATTTATAGTACATGTTGTGATCGTTGGGTTTCACATCCCAAGGTCTCTTGGACTACTTTGTCTATTCGGATTCCACACTAACCCATTGAGGATTAGGTGTCCAACAAATATGACCCAGGGTTCTTCTCCAAACCTGCGTTTGAGTCAGCCCTTTGTTTTGAAAGATTTTGTGGTTTCTTTGTTTCCATATCATCCACAAATTTAAACCAACAGCTAGACTCCAAGTTCTTTTCACCAGTGGGCTGGTGAATTGACTACACTCCAATTGATTGATTGTTTCTTTGATGTTTTGGGGATCTATGTTTGTCTTTCCAAAGACCCACCGAATGTCTTCCCATTGTTGCTGGGCAAAATGACAAGATTTCAAAAGGTGTTCAGTCATTTCTTGGCCTGTTTACAGAGACTGCAGCGAGGTGGACCCTGAATTCCACGTTTTTGTAGTTGGTCCCAAGTCAGAATTCTGCCCTTGCACATTAGCCAAGGGAAGTGAATAGCTTTTGGCCACCAATTTCCTTGCCAAATTTGTTTCCATAAGGGTTTAAGGTCAACTTGTTCTTGCTCCATGGTAAGGTTATAGGCTTCTTTGATTGTGAATGTTCCTTTCATTGAATGTCCCCATCTCAGTATATCTGGTCCTATTCTAATAACTATTTTCCTTGTCTTCATTTCTTTTATATACAGCTCTCTTTGTTCCCCATATATTGTTCAATCCCATTCTGTCGGGTTTTTCCATATTCTCCAGTACTCCTCTATGTGTTCTTCTTTCCAAAACTCTCTGACATAATTTAAACCCGCCTCTTGAGCCTTCTGGAAGGTGTTTCCTAGACCCTGTATACCATTCAGTGTCTCCCTCTATTGCCAGGCTTCGTCCTAGAATTTAGCTGATTTTCCATCCCTAATTTCCCAAAAGGCATGCTTGGATATTATGTCTCTGTTCTGACTGGCCAGGTTCTAAATTGTAGAGCCCTTTGGAATTTCCCTGTGTCTTAAGATTTCTTTTGTATTTACTGGCATGTTGTATTACTTCGTCCAGATTCTTTTCCATAGGTCTCCTCCATCGGCCATCCATCTCCACCAGAGCTTTGCCCCCAATATTTGGTTCATAGTGTAGGGATCTCTTAATCCTAACCCCCCTTCATCTTTACTCTTGGTCAGACCTTGCCAGGATATCAATGCCCATTTCTTTTGTTGCTTTGGTCCTGCCTAGAGGAATTTTTTGATAATCTCCACCATTTTGGTACATGCTCCTTTAGGGGCTGCTGTTGCCGAGAGTTGGTAAATCGGAATGGCTTGTAAGACCGCCTTGACCAAGACTGCTCTTCCTGCTAGATAAAGGGTTTTGAAGGACCAGTTTGTCAGTCTGCCAGTGATTTTCTCAATGGTTTGTTGCCAATTCGCCATCTTTAGAGGATTCAGAGCTAGCGGGGTGCCAAGATATTTGGTGGGGAGGTTGCCAGATCTAAATCCCAAGATTCTTGTCAAATAAGTCTTAACATTTCTAGTTGTGTTAAAAAAGTAGGTGCAACATTTCTCCTTGTTGATTTGAGTACCCGATGCTCCATGAAGGCATCCAGGATACCTTTCATTCTTTTTACTTCCCTGAGAGATATTGCGCAAAACAGTGTGATGTCGTCAACAAATCGCTGGTGTGTGATTGGTAGATTATTCCCCCAAATCCGAAGTCCTTTGATTTTCCTTTCCTGCAATTCTTTTTTAATATATCTCCCCAGCCCTTCCGCCGCTATGATGAAAAGGAAGGGAGATATCAGATCCACATGCCTTATTCCTCTAGAGGCATTGAAGGTGGTGGTTGGCGTACTGTTTAAGAGAATGGAAAAATTCAGGGTGGAGATCATATCCGAGACCTAAGCAATCTATCTGTTATAGAAACCAAAGGCAGCTAGCACTGATTTAAGCTATTCCTAATTTAGACGATCATAAGCCTTAGAGAGGTCTAGTTTGATCATCATCCCTGCTGCTTTTTTGGATTTCAGAGAGTGCGCCACTTCTTGTGACGCTATCAAAACATCAAGAATTTGACAACCTTCCACAAATCCTGTTTGTTCAGGGGAAATAACACTGGAAAGGATGGGCTTAAGTCTTTTGGCCATAAGAGTTACAATAATTTTATAGATCACATTACAAAGGGCAATAGGTCTAAAACCTTGGGGATCTTCAGACTTAGCAGTTTTAGGAATAAGAGACAGAAGAGTAGAGTTAAAGCCGGGACATACCTTCTGGTTTCTTTGAGATTCTTCAACCACGTCCAAAATGTCTTGCCCCAAGAATTCCCAACCCACTTGATAGAATTCCGCTATGAAACCATCTAGTCCTGGAGCTTTGTTCTTCTTACATCCCTTTCACAATCTCTTCAACTTCCTCCATGGTAGTTGCGCTCATAAGAGTTAGGTTTTGATCTCTAGTAATCATGCTTGGAATCTCATTGCATATTCTCCCAATAGCTTCTCTTCGATCCTCTTGGGGTTCCGTGAGGAGGTTTTTAAAGTAGCTGACCAATGTATGTTCCATCTCTTCATGCTAAGTTAGGCGAGTTCCTTCTGCGTTCTTTATAGAGAAGATTTTGTTTCTCTGTCATAGCCTGATGGAAGAACTTTGTATTTCTCTCTCTTTTAACCAATTCACTCTTGATTTTTGTTTCCATAGAATCTCTTCCTGTTTCCTCCTTTCTTCAATTTGACTTATCAGAACCCCTTCCTCTCTAGCTAGATCCTCGCTTCTACCTGCTGTTATGATTTCTTGTTGGACTCTCCTCATTCTCTGGGCTAATTGCTGCTGATCCTTAAAGATATTCCCGAATTCCTCTTTGTTCCATTTTTTAATTCTCTTTTATTTCCTTTAATTTCAGTGGGAAGGTTTGCATTCTGGTCCTTCCCCTCTGCTAACTTTGTCTCCACCATTCCTCTAATTTCGTCATGAACTTTTGGTCTCTGAGCCAGAAGGCCTCAAACCTGAAAGGGCGCTTATTGGGGATAACTTTGAGGTCAATTTTGAGTTTGATCGACCAGTGATCAGAACCCATTCTAGGGAGGATCATGGCTTCAATGAAAATATCCCAGTTTATTACATGTTCTGATATAAGGAATCTATCTAATCGCAAGGCGATTTGGTGGGTGCTGCCTCTTCTGTTGTTCCATGTGTGTGTGCCATTTATCATTGGGATATCCACCAGTATTTGTTCATTGATCATATCCCCAAAAGCTTCCGTATCCAACTCTGACCTTCTGAGACCTCCTCTTTTTTCACTTAGTGATGTGATCATGTTGAAATATCCTCCTACAATCCATGGATTTTCTGGGAAGAGACTCCATGTTTTTTCCAAGTTCTGAAGGAAAATCCTGCGTTCCCCAGGTATAAGTGGTCCATACACTCCTGTGAGGAGGACCCAGTCCTGGGATCCAATGTTCCTAAACTTTCCGAATAGAATTCTAGGTAAACTTACCCAATCTTCAAATTGAACCTCCTCTGGGTTCCAGAGTATTGCCAAGCCCCCAACACTTCCTATGGCATCCTGGCCTATTATCTTGTATTGTAGTTTAAATTTGTCCATAATGTCTTTTAGTTTTTGTTCATTGATCTTCGTTTCCTGGATTATCATTATATTAAGTTTATCTCTCCTAAGTCTCTCCTTTAGGCATCTTTGTTTCCCCTTACTGTTCAGTCTAATATTCCAAGTTGTAATTATCATTTCAACAATTTGAGGGGTTGTTGGAATACCTTTGACAGAGGTACGACTCTTCTCAAATTCACCAACATTTCGCCTACCATTTGGATAGATTCGCTCATGGATCTTCTTCCCCGTTTTCTTCCCCCTTTCCTTTTCTTCCCAGTTTCTGTGTTTTGTCCCCCTTGCGATCCTAGGTGTTCTGCTTGACTAACTATGATTGCCCCTTGTTTCTCCTTGTAACGTTGAAACATGTCTTTGTATAATTGCTTCTAATCTTCTGGGTTGAACCTCTCATCCAGATGCCTCCATTCTTTTTGTAGTCTCCTCATGACCTATTCTTCTTCACTGCCTTTGTCTTTCTGGGGGTCTATCTCCATTTGGATCTGCTCTTGTTGGGATTCTATCCTTTCCCCTTCCTTTTCCAACCCTATCTTGGCTTGTGCCTTACTTTTCCCTTTGTCTATCTTTATAGGTTATGTTGCTTCTTCGCCACTGCTTTCATCGTCTTCTTCCATTTCCTCTTCTTGTAGAGCTGTGAACTTATTTTGATTTACCTGCGCTGATTCTTGGAAGGTGGTTTAAGATTTGTCGATCCTTTTTTTTTTCTATATTTTTTCTCTTTAATCCTTTGGTTTCTGGCGATGCACTCTGTAAACCCGTCATCTCCATCCTTGCCTGATTCTTCTTCCTTCCTTGATTCTTCTTCCTTCCAAGTGTTCGGTGATGCCCCAGCTGCATTCAGGGGGCAGGATCTGAAGAGGTGTCCGTATTCGTGACATCTTCTGCAGCGAAATGGAATGTGCTCGTAATCCACTGGTTACTGCCATACCTCATCATGATATTCCACCTCAATACAACCAGGAAGCGGTTCTATGATATTTATGTAAACACAGATCCTTGCATAGGATGTATATCTGCCTTTCCTGTGGTATCTGCTACTTTGACAAAGGTCCCAATTGAGTTCTCAATACCTTCGAAGATTTCTGGATCCCAAAACTCAATTGGGAGTTCGAACAGTCGGACCCATATTGGTGCCGCTAACATTCTCTCTTTATCTAGGTTGTAGCATTCTTCCCAGTGCCTCATAAAGAGACCTGTGTTATTGAAGAAATAGGGTCCATTATCGAAAACCCTCTCCTTATCTTCCAGGTTAGAGAAAATGACCAAGAAAAAGCCCTTAGCGCCTAATTTTAGGTCAATATGTCCTTTAGGTTGCCATGTCTGTTGTATCCATTTTTCCAGTTCTTTCTCTGACAGCCACGACCCTACAAACTTGCAAATCGGAGCATGGTCTTTCATATCCTCTGTATTTTTCTAGCTTGTTATTTGGGACTACAAACTTGGGCTTTTTCGTTGTTTGAGGTAGACATTTGCTTCCCAACGCAGCTTGCCATTGAGCCCCCATGACCGGCGCGTCCTTATTTCGTTTCCCTGCGAATCCGGTTGTTCCGTTCTTGCTTGCCTCATCTGCTGTTACGTTTTTGTAGGAGGGGATCGCTCCCCCCAATCCGGTTCTGTCAGTTCTTTGTCAGCCTACCTCGAGGCCTGTCCGCCTGCCCCAACGGCCCGTGACTCTTCCTTGTCCTGATCTGGTGCAGGTGGCTATAGACTTTGCCTGCCGCCTGCCCAAGTCTTAGGTCTACCAGAGGCAAACCTTGCGGTAAACCCTAACCCTAGCTGCTGAACATCATTGCTTCCCTCCTCGTGCTCTGCTCCCACTCACATTTTTCCTGCGAGTAAATATTTTAAAGTGAAAGTAATTTTTATTATATGAAAATTTGCGAAAAAAATTAGATATACTTACAAATTTATGAAACTTGCAAATCCAAGAAACTTAAGGTGATTTAGCTGAATTTATATTTGAAAAAGATTAAAATACCAAAAAGCTTTAGGAAGTCACCTAATATCACTGATAACTATGATAAAATCTGTATTTTATTTAAAATCTAAAAACAAACCTCTAATACCCCAACATCATTTCTCTGCCCCTTCCTGAATTTCACTAAAATGTTGGGCGCGTCTACACATGCCTCTGGTGTGCTTCTGTGTCCCTGCATCCATAAAACTTAAACACAATGAATTATTGTAATGGAATTTTTATTTGTATTATAATTTAAGAGAAACTCTTTATCCAAAACCCTGACATCATTCCTTTGCCTACTCTGAATTTCACTAAAATGTGGGGGTGTATCTCCACATGCCCCATTGCATATTTCTTTGTTCTCACACCCTGAGAACTTGTTAGAACACTGCAAAACATCTCTCTCAAAGCACTATATAAACTAACAAAAGAGATCTAAATATCTTAGCCATTAACATTTTCTTTGGATTGAAATATGATGTAGTGTAAATGAGGTTATATGGATTTGTTAAGTTTATGTGTAAGTTTGCAAGCAATAATGTTTTTAATTTTGTGTATTTAATCCTAAATTTTAAAGTTTATAGCTCAATCACATCATTCTGAATACTAAGTTTTTTTAACAATGGGTTTGATAAATTTGTAAAGTTAGTTCTACGAATTTTGCAATATATAATTTAATTATATTGTTATTTCCAATCCTAGTTCAACAAGGAGTGATGTTAGAAAAATGAAAACTAAAAATGGGACAAGCTTCTTGATATTCCATTTAGATCCAATATAATATAGACTAGTGTTGAAAATATCGGTATTGGCGAGGGTGTTGAAAACATCTTATCGGTAATTTCAGTGAAAATATCGGCGAACATAAAAAATGCATAATATATATATTTTACATCCACTACATCATATATATGAGTTTTTTCTTCATATTTATGTGTCGAAGTTTCTAAGTTTATTTAGTTAGAAACCCTTCATGCGCTTTATCTAATTTATTCCTACCTACTTGTTATTTTTCCTCAACAAGTTATTTACAATGCTTAACATATTACAGATCATTGACTAAAAGAAATAAGAACAAACACACCATATGACACGATTATTTTTGGACTAATGTCCCTGGAAAAACCCAATGTGGGAAAATAGGTGCAACTATCTGAGGGTTTTCTTATTAAGCAATATCAGAGTACAATCTGCGTGCCGAAACTAGCCTACTCAACAGAGAATTTCCTTGGCAGTGATACTTGTCAGTCTCTGACAAATCTACGGGCCGAAACCCTGAATAATTCTTCCAGTAGCTATTCAGCACCAATTTTCCCTAGAAACACCAGCGTCTGTCCAATCTGGACTGCGTCAACCTCTCTTAGCCCAACGCTGGCACTGTGTCGGCTTGTCTTGGCCTGCGTCAGCCCCAAGAGGCCATGCGTTAGCTCTCTGAGCCTCTGCATCAGCTACGCTGACCTCTCTGGTGCTCTGCGCAACACTTAGTTGCGTCTGCGTCCCTCTGCTGCTGACAAGTGCTCCCTCTTTGACTTCTACGCTGCTGCAACAACTCCTTGCATCTCACACTGGTGCAACACTCCTATGCCTTCTTGCACTGGTGCAACACTCCTGTGCCTCTCACATTGCTACAGCCTGCTAGCTCTGCGCTGTCTTAGGGCTCCTGCACTGTAGCTCTCTTTGCTACTCCATCTGCATCCGTCTCTACCCACTCAGCCAGTCTTGCTACTCTTCATCGGGGCTCCCGTAGCAAGGTCTAATCCAAGACGTTGGGGACCTCGAGGAACCTGCCCCTCATCCCCTGTAGTCCACCTAACTACAACTCGATGTCTCCCCACTTCTGCTCAAGTGGTGCTTGTGCACTCATGGCACAATCATCATCTGTCAAAACTTCTTTCTCTGCCCGTGCTGGTGCTTCCCTAGTCTCGGAAGCCTCTTCCTTACTCTTCTTCTTTGGACACTAGGTCGCATAATGACCCAGCTCCCCATAGTGGAAGCACTTGATCTTGGAAAGATTTTTCTTCTTCCGCTTTTCCCTGCGGTAACTGCTTGAATTTGATCCCCTTGTTTTTGCTCCATGTCTTTGACTGCCATTTGATCTCTTCACGGCGAAGAGTTGCCCACATCTTGTCTCAAGGTGGAAGTGTCCCTCTACCTAATATACTCTAGACAAATACTTCCCAATCTTATGAGGCAACATTCTGGGTTGTCCTCACCATTAGCTCCTGATCTGGTGTCGCTCTTATAGCAGTCAACTGGTCTCGGATTTCATTTAGTCTTCTGAGGAAGGTGTCAATTGATTGTCCTTTCTTCATCTAATATGACTTCATTTGATTCTCAAGCAACGTTCTTCTCTGCACAGAAGTATGCTAGTACAACTTCTTGAGAGCCTCCAACATCTCAAATGTCATTTCCTTTTCGGTTATATGTGGTACCACATGATCCTTGACCCCGTCATGGATAATTCCCTTGACCCTCGCCATCGCCTCCTCGTCCCTGTCATTATCACTGGGGTTGACTGGGACAACTATTACTTTCAAGGCGAAGTTCTTGACACGATTCTTGTCAAGCACGGATAAGATTCTGGCCTTCCAGACTGTGAAGTTCGATGCTTCGTTCAATCTATCCTGGTCTCTTACCCTGTGTAGTGCCATGATGCTTTTCTAATTCCCCTTGGAAGTTCTCTGTTCGACTCCTCTGAGTCTCTACTTCCTGTCGGGAAGTTCTCTTTTGGACTCCCTCTTAGTCGTGATTTCCCTCTTGGAAATCCTTCTGCCACTTGTCGAGATGCCCCCCACTCTGATCGACTTGTGCAGCGACATTTCTGATCTGGGTTCCTTGGCTAGAAACCCTCGGTAACAACTCCTGTGGCCTTGTTGTGTCAGGTGTTGTTCTGACTATAGTACCTCACCAGCTCCACTTTATAATATTCTTGCAGCCTTCTAGACCCCAACAACTGCCTCTATATGAACAACGTCAGCCCCTCTCTGCCCCACGCTGGCCCTGTGTCACCGCGGATGGCTCTGTGTCAGCCCTGGGATGCCCTGCGTCAGCCTTCTAACTCTCCGTGTTAGCAACGCTAGCCTCTCTAAAGCTCTGCGCAGCTCCCGACTTCCTCTGCGTGGCCCTGGCTGGATCTGTGTCACACTCCTTGGCTTCTGCTTTGCTAGAAACAACTTCTGTCACCTCGGGACATTTGTTTTCTAGTGCTATTGCTCTGCTCAGCTGATGTCTTTTAGTCCTCCTGTGATCTGCAATCACGCTCTGATACCATGTCGAAGTTTGTAAGTTTACTTAGTTAAAAACCCTTTATGCACTTTATTTGATTTATTCCTACCTACTTGTTATTTTTCCTTAACAAATTATTTACTGAAACTAAACACCAGTGCATGTTGAACATTACAGATCAACAACTAAAAGAAACAAGAACAAACACACCATATGAAACCATTATTTTTGGACCAATGTCCCTGGAAAAACCCAATGTGGGAACACTGATGCAACTATCTGAGGGTTTTCTTATTAAGCAATATCAGAGTACAATTTGGGTGCTGAAATTGGCCTACCCAACCGAGAATTTCCTTGGCAGTAATACCTCTCAGTTTCTGACAAATCTACGGGCTAAAACCCCAGATAATCCTTCCGGTAGCTACTCAGCACTAATCTACCCTAGAAACCCCAGTGTCTGCCCAATATGGATTGTGTCAGCCTCTCCTAGCCCAACGCTAGCCCTGCGTCAGCCTATCTTGGTCTACATCAGCCCTAGGAGGCCCTGCGTCAGCGCTCTGAGCCTCTGTGTCAGCGACGTTGGCCTCTTTGGTGCTTTGCGCAACACTTAGCTGCCCCTATGTGGCTCTGCATGAGCACTAGTTGCTCTTGTGTCTTTCTCTCTGGCTGCTCTGCTGCTCTCCCGACACTATCTCCACCTCTCTGTCTTTTTGTACTCAGTGCCCCTCAGCGGCTTTCCCGATCACTAATTCTATATCTCTTAGCAAACCCTGCTATAGAGAATAGAATGATTGGTCACTCTAGTGTCTTCTCCAAGTAACTCTCAAGTCTTCTTTTATACTTTTCCTATTGACATCTCAACAATCGAGATTAAGTTCCTAATCAACGGCTAAGATTAGATCTGGCTTGATCCATATCTTTTGGACCACTTTAATGGATGACTCCATTAAAAATATTAATTATTTTAATATCCCCTGATCTATTTAGAATCTTCCCAAACCCTTTTTGGGTATTGGAGATTTCATGTGCCTCAACCTCTCCATCAAATTTCATCGCTAGAGCACATCCGATGCCACCTCAAATCAATATTATGTGCCAATGTGTTTATTTCATATATAATATATATATATATATATAATATATATACATGAAATAAACACATTAGCACATAAATATGAAGAAAAAACTCATATATATGTTGTAGTGGATGTAAAATAAAAATGATACATCAAAGACAATACAAAATCTTGCTAATCCCTAATAATTGTCCAATTAAGGGCTCAAATGCGGAGAACCAATACAAAATAACATCACATATATGAAAGTATCTTATCATCATGAGTTATATGTAGCAAAACAAATAAAACTAGCAGCTAGCTATTTGAGATCATTGCCCTCTCTTCATTTTCCAAGAAAACATGATGCGTTGTTTTCCAGGTCTGCCCCTAACAATAGAAGGCCTTGACCCTACAACTAATGTCAAATAGTAACTATTGGGTATGGAATTGTGCTCTCCTATATCTATAATAGATGGTGCTAAGGTTGATGCTCCCACAGTCTCCTCCTCCTCTTCCTCCTTTTCGTGTTTCTCCTCCCCCGAGTCGTCCTCCTCTTGCTGCCCCTGTTCTAATGGTTCCTCTGGCTCTAACTATGCAGGGGACTCCTCCAATATGGCCACCTTAGACTCCACCCTCCACTTAGACAATACATAAATATTGTCTAAGGAAATGACATCTGGATCTATTGGTGTTTCTATTTGCTTCACTCGAAGTCGAAGATTGTAATGCACATACACTTGAGGGTTATAAATTAAAATTACAATAAATGCAATTGCTCAACTGAAGGCTGAAGCTCAAAGTTATACTTATTCGCTTTTGTGTATATTTTTCTCAAATACACTCCAATTGCGTTGACACCCTGAAAAACTACATGTTTGACTCAAGATTCTTATGGCCAATTTTTGCGAATTTAGTATCCTTGCACCATAGCTTCACTACCATATATCTACAACAAAATAAAGAAATAAAAAAGTTTAAAACTTAAAACACATTTAAACTTTCAAATAAAAGTTACTTGATTGAATTTTAAAAATTTAGAATTATAAATAAGTAAATTCTAAATTCTAAATTCTAACGAGTCATGACTTGTCACTTACGTGGCATGAAAAGGGTCTTTTCCCTAATAGTATTATCAAAGCCAAATAGGCCAACACAATCATGATAAAATTGTATTTCACAATTGATTTTGCTATGAAGCTTAGGATCAGGTACCATTTTATGAATACATGAATGGAGCCCTTCCATCACCTCACCATCAAAATCAAAGTTGCATTTGTATGAAAATGCAAGGTTGAGGAAGAGCGTTGTTGCATGAATGGGTCGATGAAGCATCTTTGCCCACCGACTATCAATCACATCCCATAACATCATTTGTCTATCAAGCCCAACATAACCCTTATCTGCATAATAAGTACGGATGGACTCTTGACCCTATCCACGACCTCATAAAAATAAGCCATTGCATGATTGTCCCCATCTACCAATCTCAGAACTTTTACTATAGGTTCACTAACTGAGCACACTTCTTCTACTCCCTGATTAAATGTGTCAGTGTACACCATTTTTGCAATGGCTCCCCCATCTTGTTTCCAGTTGTATCTACAATCACACCACTCATCAGAAACAAACATTTGCTTCAACTCAATTTGACATCGAAGTAAAGACTGAAGAGTAATAAAGTTGGTGGAAAAACATGTGATTGCAGGACGCCACAACTCCTTGTTTCTAGTGTATCTCTTCATAGTTATATATAAACTTGGGGACAATCCTAGCCATATCAATCACCTCTTTGATGAAGGAGAGTTTCCCCATATCCTCAAGTAACAAATCAATATAATGTGTTTCACAAGGACTCTAAAATAAGTGCAGTGCCTCTCCGTAAGCGTCATGCCGACATACACATAATTAGTTGTATTATCTGTTATGACTTTGATGCAGGAGCATCAAGACCATCCTCATTTGTAAATGTGGAATAAAGAGGGGGTGTGATAATTTTTAGTATTTTGTTGTTTGGGATAGGATTGCTATGTTTTTTCCAGTTAAATTAGGATAAGAATGGAGAAAAGCTTCAAGCTTTAAATCACTGTGTAAAAAAAGGAAAAAGCCTGCTTTTTCTAAGCCTGATCTATTCCTATGCATGTATCCATTATTATTATAAATAAAGGGGCAGCTGAGCTCTCATCTCATCTGAGAGAGGCGCGATGCCAAAAGTATTGAAAAAAAAATCCCTCTCGGTGTTCTCTGAAAATCGATGAGATTGATGATGTGTTGTTAATTTTGTTAATATGGTTATACATGTCAATTTCCTGGCTATGTTTGAAGGACCCCTGCATTGTTTTATAACTGTTTGCCATTTGAATCAATGTCCAGAAATGATGGCGTCGTGTGAAGACTCGGTATCAACTTAATACTGTGTGAGTGCGTGTTGAATATACGCGGATCGGAGGAGCACGACGTGGGTCGTATTTTATTGTTCTGACGTGGGTTGTATTTGCAGTGGAAGAAAAAAGGACATGGCGCAGGACAATGAATAGAATGGGCGCACTATCCTTCCAATGAATATTCCAATACACTGTCGATGTGAGCCTGTCCACGCCAGCAATACATTTGCTCTCAGGATCAGGGAGAAGAGGATTGAGACCACCAAAGTATAAGTGTCGACAGTCCGAATACATTTAGTTTTCAAGGGTCTCTTCAATACGTGTCTGGTTAATTATGTTTGGAATAACAGGCAGACATCAAGGCGAATAGTGAAGAATAAGTCTGCACCGAACTTCAAAGAGGACGGGAGGTGGCATTCATGGGCGGCGAAATCATGAGTATCGTATCGTCAGTCTGGCAGAAAGCCACAGAGGAAAAACGTTTTGAAAGTTTCTGGAACAGTGCATGAGTGATACAGAGTTTTGCGTATAAATTTGGATTGCCTTATCCCACGGTGGGCGCCATAGTTGCCAGTTAGCATAATTTAGTATTCGATTCAATACAATTTTAACTTCAGTTCATGAGGGAACCAATTGTGTGAAGATTGTGTTATGGCTTTATTGCATATGCTTAAATGCTTCTGCATGTTAAAAATATTTGGGAATAGCGGAATGGGAAATTCTGGAGCTTAGTATTGAAGGTGTGTTTATGTGCATGAGAGAAAAGGATCCTGGTTATTGCAGGGAGGCGCCTTGCATCAAGAACATAGGAAAGTCTGCTTTAAAGCAGAAAAACAGAGTTAAAACGGATTAAAGCGGATTTAAAGTGACTTTAAAGCAGATAAGGGATACTTATCTGTCATGCATGTGCCTTTTGTTGGAGAAAACCAAGGATAGGATCGATCCTTCCAATCTAACACTTCTTGTATATATATGTGTAGTGTGATAGGGTGTGATATATTTGTTCTGTGAGGAATTTTGTGTGTGGAAAGATGTAGTCGACCGTGAGCTCCGTTTAAGGCTGAAATGCCTTAATTTTGCAACCGTTTTGTGTAATATATAAACCTGGGTTTAGTGTTGTTTGTATACCCTGCGTGTTAAACTATGGATTTGTAGTTAAATCTACGAGTTAATTTCTGTGTGCGAACTTGTTGATCAACATTGATCACTTACAGGATCAATGGTGGTCTGAATTATTGCGTAACTATTATATAAATGTTGACTGAATATAATTATGTGTGATGATGGATTGGGTTAATGTTAAGTTTGAACGCATAATTGGATAGTGGCAATGAAGGCGCTGATGCTCATTCATAGGCTATTTCAGGATAGTGATCCAAGTTTTGAACGAGAAGTTCCTCAGGAAATGAGGCGTGGTGCACGCCTGCTCAATCTGTCTAATTTTAGAGACGATTCACACTCAAATGCTTGGGACTATTTCACATTTATACGCACATATGCCCTGTATGTCAATGAGCGCCTTGATTGCTCTATTTTGGGGAAATTTCAGTTTGGTGACAAATCTAATAAGGGTCAGAAGTCCAGGCACATAGTGACTTTGAATCTAGTTTCCCCGGTGCCTATGAGTACAACGATGGCCGTTATGGTGGTAGCAACGGCTACAGGAATAACTCCAACAATTATGAATCTAGTTATGGGAGCTCACGGAGCAATGGTTACAGATCTGCTTCTGGTGATTATGATGACCAACAGAAGCAGGATGAGAAAAAGGTGGGGAATGGTAAGCCTATCGCGGTTCGAGATATGAAGCCTGGAATGATACTCGATATGATCCCACATTGTCAAAGGCTGCTCGAACGGTTTCTTTGGTAATATTACATGGGGATTTAAGCTCAGTTCCACGTTAATAACATTAAAAGTTTAAAACGGTTCCGGAAAGACTGAGTGGGCCAGAAACCACAGCCCCAGGATCAAGATTTTTTAAAGGAATTGGGATCTTGGGCAACCCCCAAGTTCTCATTTTCATCAGTTCTGCTTCTGTGGCCCTTGTTTTCTCGCTTTGGTGCTGGGTGCTCCCGCATCAAACTCCCGAGGCACAAAAATTTATGACCTCCTGGTCATATGCTTCTCCTGGTCTTTAGCAATTTTATCCACTGCATTCCTTCACTGCAACCAACCTCTGCAGTAACAGCCTCCTTTGTTACACGATACCTCACCAAGCCCTCTGCACTCGGTCTTTTGGCATCATCTAGGTTGTTGCAAATCTTCTCACTTTCCGCTGCCGCCATCTGCTCAATAGCAAGACCATAAACTCTCCATCTTTAACACACTGTAACTCTTTCCGCATAATCTTTTACTGCTCTGATACCACCTGATGAAAATGAGAACTTGGGGGTTTCCCAAGATCCCAATTCCTTTAAAAAATCTTGATCCTGGGGCTGTGGTTTCTGGCCCACTCAGTCTTTCCGGAAGCGTTTAAACTTTTAATGTTATTAACGTGGAACTGAGCTTAAATCCCCATGTAATATTACCAAAGAAACCGTTCGAGCAGCCTTTGACAATGTGGGATCATATCGAGTATCATTCCAGGCTTCATATCTCGAACCGCAACAGGCTTACCATTCCCCACCTTTTTCTCATCCTGCTTCTGTTGGTCATCATAATCACCAGACGCAGATCTGTAACCATTGCTTCGTGAGCTCCCATAACTAGATTCATAATTGTTGGAGTTATTCCTGTAGCCGTTGCTACCACCATAACGGCCATCGTTGTACTCATAGGCACCGGGGAAACTAGATTCAAAGTCACTATGTGCCTGGACTTCTGACCCTTATTAGATTTGTCACCAAACTGAAATTTCCCCAAAATAGAGCAATCAAGGCGCTCATTGACATACATGGCATATGTGCGTATAAATGTGAAATAGTCCCAAGCATTTGAGTGTGAATCGTCTCTAAAATTAGACAGATTGAGCAGGCATGCACCACGCCTCATTCCCTGAGGAACTTCCCATTCAAAACTTGGATCACTGTCCTGAAATAGCCTATGAATGAGCATCAGCGCCTTCATTGCCACTATCCAATTGTGCGTTCAAACTTAACATTAACCCAATCCGTCATCACACATAATTATATTCAGTCAACATATATATAATAGTTACGCAATAATTCAGACCGCCATTGATCCTGTAAGTGATCAATGTTGATCAACAAGTTCGCACACAGAAATTAACTCATAGATTCTACAAATCCATAGCTTAACACGCAGGGTATACAAACAACATTAAACTCAGGTTTATATGTTACACAAAACGGTTACAAAATTAAGGCATTTCAGCCTTAAACGGAGCTCACACTCGACTACATCTTGCCACACACAAAATTCCTCACAGAACAGATATATCACACCCTATCACACTACACATATATATACAAGAAGTGTTAGATTGGAAGGATC
This sequence comes from Pinus taeda, assembly GCA_000404065.3. Classification (NCBI taxonomy): domain Eukaryota; kingdom Viridiplantae; phylum Streptophyta; class Pinopsida; order Pinales; family Pinaceae; genus Pinus; species Pinus taeda. The sequence goes on along the minus strand of APFE031512417.1, from coordinate 120,532 downwards.
GATCCTATCCTTGTTTTTCTCCAACTAAAGGCACATGCATGACAGATAAGTATCCCTTATCCGCTTTAAAGTCACTTTAAATCCGCTTTAATCCGTTTTAACTCTGTTTTTCTGCTTTAACGCAGACTTTCCTTTGTTCTGCTTCCGTGGCCCTTTTTTGCTCGCTTTGGTGCTGGGTGCTCCCGCATCAGACTTGCACCACATTCTGCACACCAATCTCCCAGATGAACCCATATAACAACTCACATATCAATGTTGCATCTCTTATATGTGTTGATTCATCCATTGCTTTAATAAGCATGGTACCTTTAGGACAATGTACCAAGAAATTTAGAAGGGTCCTACCTTTCTTATCTGTCCAACCATTAAACATCACTGTGCATCTGGACACCTTCTCATGTCTGTTTCAACTTCGTCAATCTAGAGTTGATATCTTGCTTTTCTACTTGAATGATTGGCCCTTGCAACTCCTCATATGTAGCACTTTTTTACCTGGGCCTACAACAACAATAACATCACACATTGGCTACCAAAAATGGATTGGTTTTGGTGATGTTGAAAGGTAAGTCACTTCAGAAAAGACACCTGCCCATAACTCTATGTGCGTCTGTCTTCTCATTTTTTTAACCACTGATTTTATGTGAAGTTGTGCTACATGTCCTATTCATGGAACAAAAAATGATGACCTCCCACTCCTGAAAACATTAGCACAAGCAGGAGATGTTGTGGAGCCCCTTCCACTACCCTCAACCTCAAAATCAAAAGAAGATATCTCGAAATATCTACTTGCACATTCAACTTTGTTTCTTTCTACCTCTTCCTTTTCTCTATGTTTTTCATCAATTGCTTCAAGAACTTTTTGTATAAGCTTCACACTAGATTCATTACAAAGCCCAACATCATGCCCAAGGAGTCTAGCGAGATGGTATTTCAATTGCGTAATCCTTCTTGTCATCTTGTCCCCACACAATTTGCATGTTATATATGCTCGATTTGTTCCACCATCAAGTTCCCCATACTCCCAAAATTGTTCCAAGGCTTTTGACATATTTTTAGTGAATTAATTCAAACCTAGGGCACCAAGAAACAAAAAAAATGGCAATAAACCCCCATTCACAAAAAATAACAACCACTTCATTTTAAAAATAATTTTTTTACTACATTATTTGCAATGAAATATAGCAATAAGAGGTGTGCATGAGAAAGTTAAAAAAAGAAATGAAGCTTGTTGTCCAAATATAGAAAAAACCCTTCCATTGGCTCATGGGCATGAACATCATAGAAAAAAAAATGTTGGTAGGCAAAGAGGCAAGCAAGCATAACCCTAAATCTATGAAAAAAATTATTAACATAGGAGTTTTTAAGAAGATATATGTTAATGGAAGAAATGAAGTGTGTATTATTGCTCCTGAATCTTTGATCTAAAAAAAAATCTTGGTGGTGATAATGGTTGTTTTATCCTCAATCCCTCTTTGAAAACCACCACAAAGCTCTTCCCCTTCCTTCTGCAAGGCTAAGAAAGCAAAATGAACAAAGAAAACCCAAAAAATTGCTTTTCTAGTCGCGACCTAGCTTGTCAGGCAATTAAATTGGTCATCGCGTGATATTTTGTTGAGATATAAGCGATATTTCATAAATATTGAGATATTTTCAAGTAGGGAAATATTGCGATATTTTCTCGGCAATATTTTGTTTTGTCGAAAATAACGCGATATTTCCGAATATTGCCGATATCTTGATATTATCAACACTAATACAAGCTGCCATATGTGGAAGAAGTTTTGTTTGACCTAATGTAAAACCATAAAAGGAAAAGATCCTTTAGGTATCAGACTACTTTACCTATTTTGTAATAAATATGATTTGAAATTTTCTATTAAGTTTCTTAGAGGTGGCTCGCTATAAGCCTTCTTGAAGACTGCGAAAAGTATCCTAGAGGTGATCGTTATAACCTTTTGTGTTGTAAACATAAATTGTGCTATAAATTTATGAGTGAAATTTTAGCCTTGTTATGAACTCTATTCGGGCCAAGTGTACTATAGTAGGCAAGTACGTGAGATCTTGTTACTAAATCACCTCGCTAATGTGATGGAACATGGTCGAGTATGCATCTTGCCAATATGATGTCACATGGTCGAATATACTTGACACTCTTAAGGTGTTGTGAAGACAAATCCCCTCTACAAGCAGAGGCAATCTCTTTAGCCCAATGAGTGGGTCTAGCAACAAACAAAACAAACTAACATACACTTTCCTAGCTTATGCTTAACAAATGCAGAGAGAGAGTGACCTAACTCGCTCTGACGCTAATCGCTCAATCCTTTGGGGATGACTTTGATTTCTTCGCTTCTAGGCTTGCTCTTTACTTGGTCTTCACGTTCGAGTACCTGCAAGGAAGATCAAAGAGCAATACAAGGTACAAGAGCATATATGGCATACATCAAACATAAACTACTTAATAGATCAAGGAGTATTAAGCTAAAAGCATAAACATTTACACAATTATGGAAATTGAACATCAAAGGTGTTGAATTTTGTATCCTAGAAGGAACTCCAAGCCCCAAGGGTTCAGGGGTTGGAGGACAAAGCACCACAAGGGCAACTTGTAGACTTGGAACCCAAGAAAGGGGTTTTTGCACCAATCATGTTTTTGGGGCAAAACCATGATGGTTTCACGGCATGTGATGGATGAGGATGATAGTACTTGGAAAGACAATTCCAACGAATCGAAAATCGTTTGAATCCGAGTTGTCGTTAGAGAGATATGAATTTTTGAAGTTGACATAATTAATTAATTGTCAAGTAGGCCGGCTTGATAAGTGTCACTTCAAATGTGACGTTGAACCTTCATATATGTATAAATATGAAGCGTATTGAATTCATTTAGGCATCCATTTGTGAGCAATACATCTCCAAGTGAGCTCTGAAATTTCGGTGGATAAATGAGCCTAAAGAACAACGTGGAGAAGCCCTAGGAACAACGTGAGAATTTTAGGATTGTTGTAGGTGACAACATGGGACTAGGGCTGCTTGGGTTGTTGTTTGCGTGTTGTTCTTGGGCTGGGTTTATAGGAAAGAAGTGGATCTAAATCACACTGAGGAGACCTAAAGACATTGTGAAAGAGACACGTGGATTCTCTGTTTGTTGTAGGTGACAACATGGAGGAGAAGGGATGTTTTAAAGTGTGAATAGGGTTTTCTTAAGTGTCGATTAGGGCTACCATGAAGGGTTGTCTAGGCCAAGCAGAATAGAAGGATAATGGTGTTGTTTGGGCCTGTTGAGAAGACCAAAGTTACAACGAGTTGTTGCGCTAGGCCGAAGGCCATAACTAGCAACTTGAGGCTATTCCAAGGCAGCCTTGAGGTAGACAAGGCAGAGAAGGGACAATGTGGTACTTGGAGAGTATTTTCTAGGTGGATTAAAGTCCTAGAAGGGTGTAGGTTGCTAACAATGTGGAGGTTGAGGGCTGCATATTGTGCCCTAACCAGTATTGCAAGAGCAACAACTAACAAGTGAAGGACAACAGTGTTCTGGAGGGATGTATTGGGTCAAGGCTTGATCGTGTTTGGATCAGATTGCCTTGCAGCTTGTTGGAGCCAATTGGAAGACATTCCGGGGAGGGAAGGTGTCTTGATCTTACATAATAGATTGTTTTGCTTGAGCTAATTGTGTTTGACATGAGTGCATCTTGTGAAACAGATACTACAGCTTTTGAGGTTATCCCTCTCTATTAGTTGTTGTCATCACGGAACCAAAGAGATTTGCCTCCAGAGACACCGCATAGATCAACATCGGTGAAGTAGTTGAGAGCACCCTTTGTAACACTCTCCTCCCACATTTACCCAAGCTAGTCATGTTATGAAATCAACTCACAAAAAGATAGAAAAGATAGTTGAACGCCTTAGAATTCAGCCTCTTCGAGGGGGCAACCTCCTTTACATTACACAAATGAATAACTCTTCGATGATTCAAATGACAAAACCTCCTTTCTATATATAGGAGTCTAAAGAGTCACAATATAACCCAACCGACCTAACAATAATAATATAAAGGTACAAAAATAACAATAGAGGGATTCTATGAGGCACAGTAATAACAATATGGGGACAATAGGAGCACAACAATATTAATAAGGGATACAACTACAATAGTAATGGGGTAATCACTAGTATCATAGGGACCTAACATGCCCCTCTCCTTCAAAAAAGTGTTTTCCTCAACGCTTGAGTAGTTCTGGA
>APFE031512417.1:93376-111093 GCA_000404065.3 Pinus taeda | reverse complement strand
ACCTAACAATAATAATATAAAACCACAAAAATAACAATAGAGGGATTCTATGGGGTACAGTAATAACAATATGGGGACAATAGGGCCACAACAAAATTAATAAGGGATACAACTACAATAGTAATGAGGTAATCACTAGTATTATAGGGACCTAACAAGTTGGTCCACCGAGGTAAACATGTGACGAGAGGCCACTATGATGTGATTCAACTCCCCATGTACATATAAGGAAGTGGAATCAAAAAACAAAACCAAACTAACCTTCCTCATGAGCTATAGACCCTTTAGGAGGCCACCAACCCTTACAGGTGCTTAACCCCTAAGGAAAATTGTCTTTTTGTTGATATGGACCCTCAGTTGTTCCCATGACAAGCCATGCATGCGATTGAAGCCCTCTAGTTGCTCCCATAACAAGGCATGGTAGAGACTGTGGACTTTTTCAGGCAGTTCTGAGCCAACGACTTAGAATTTTATGCCACTTTTCAGCGTTAGGTCTCATGCCACTACCCAGAACTTCATGAAACTTTGAGAAATAATAAACAACAGGGGAATAAGGCTACCAATGCAAACATTGGTACAACTACTTGATCTAACCCCTACTAGCCAAGACATGCACTTCGCAAAAAATGTCACAAATATGTAATCTGAAGGTCATAACAATAGATCTGAGCATAGCGGTCTCATACTTATCTGAGAATCATCAAGAAGGTTTGAAGCCTTATCACAATAGATGCATTACCATCTATTAGGTCATATATTCGTTGTTCATTCATTTTCTAACCAAAACATGGTAAGAGCCATACATCAAGTTTGTCATAAAACATAATCATAACCAACATATATAATAAGGATATAACAACCATAAAAGCCACATATGAACCAATACATTTACACATGGAATACCAAGGAGAAAAAACTCTTACTAAAAGAACTCTTATTAATGAATGCATTAGCCAACTAGGTATGGGACTTCCACAAACCACCCGACCATAGACTGGGTTGAACCAATTCTTTCTTTCAACCTATCACCCCCATGCTATATTCCAAGCATGATTGTGGGATCTCATGGAACAATTCAATCAAAGTTGAATCAGGTCTTCCATAGCCCAAACCACCTCAACCCTCAACCAATGATTCCACTTCACGGTCGGACATCACTAACCATCACCATATTGGTCTCTACACAAGTTGTCCAGGGCTCCAGAGTGTTTGTTCCAACCAGAGCGTCCGGACTAGTAACTCAACCCACAGTTGTTGTCGAAATTCCATTACGTTTGTCCAACCTAGGCTTCCAAGACAAGTAACTCAACCCACCAAGGGCTTCCAAAGCATTTTTTCAACCAAGGCTTCCAAGAACTAGTAACTTAACCCACAACCAAAGGAACATGAGAACTAACAAAAAAAAAGAAAGGAACCCGCAACACCATGACTATCCAGGAAATGGAAGGTCTAGGGAAAACCATTGTCAATTTAAGAAATCCTCCATGCCAATGACAAATCATAACCAATAAACCACATGCATGTGCCATGCATGCCAAAACTAGCATATAAATCATACATGCAACTTGGTACCTGCAAGAAAAACCCATTGTAGCTGCTAATCCCGATGTCCTATTGCATTTCCTGCTCTTTATTTGCCTCCTTGCTCCAAATCTCAAATATGCTACATTCCTCCAAGAGTGCTCCAAGAAAACTCTAAGTGTCCAAGAGTATAAGAGAAAGAGAGAGAGAGGAGAGAATAAAACGAGAGCTCGAAAACTGAACTAACAAAACGTTAAACATACCAAAAGATGTGAATTGATCCTCATAAGCCTTTTTATTAATTAGGCCTCTATTTTCTTCATTTTCTACTATTTTCCTTCATTTTCCTCTTCACATGCAACTTATGATTTTTTACTTCCCTTTTTTCCTATCTTCCATTATTTTTTATAAATAAAATGCCAATAAATGCCTCATGCTTTTCCAAATCCTTTGTCATTTCCTTTGCCAATTTCCATAGCTATTAATTTATCACAAGTGATCCCCATCATTATGTTTTTTCCCAACATTCAGCTTGGAATACGTGTCTCATGACCTTGGTTATTATCTTTCCTTTATTAACTTTATTACATGGATTCTTACCAGGGTTGTTACACCCTTGTCACCGTGCTAGTTTTCTCAAATACTCAACTGTTCATTAAGATACATTCAAATATAACATGGCACATAGTGCATTCACGACAGCTAATTACAAAGAAAATCTTACAGACATACAAGCTTATATTAATGTCCAGAAGTCAAGATTGCATAAGATTGCATGCATGTATCCGTTTTTCCCTAGCGCAGATGTTACGAAGTGGATCCTGTCACATATTGATTCAAAGAGCATGATCGTCAACAATGTCAACAAACAAAGGCTTGCCTCTTTCATGGCATATGATTTTCATCTTATGTATCATTTGCGAGAAGCTTACATGGATTATCACTTCTATGCGGTCACCAGTTACCTGAGCAATGAAGATGTGATCAAAGGCTGGGTGAAAGAGCCATCCAAATTCCAACATGCACCCAACAACACTTACAAGAGAAAATATCTCATAAAAACATTCCAATACTTAATAGTTCTATGTTGTTGAATCTATGGGCAAAATAGTACTGAGACCTTTCCCGAAGGTTGGGCATTCTTACTACATCAGGTGGTGAATGATGGGAAAGCATTCAATTGGTTAGAATTGTTGGCTTAATAGTTAAGTATCCATGAAACCACTGCTAGGAACCCTCCCAATGGTAAGCAAGCAAGATTCTACATGTTTGCATACTTTCTGGATGTGATATGTGCTCAGAACGATTTTCCTGGCATGGATTGGACTTGGTCATCGAAGGAAATTGTTGTCCACATGTACTGCAAATTTCTTTCGGAGTGAAACTATAAGGTATTTATGGAGAAGTTGACTGATCACTTGCTCATACCACTATACAAGATGATCTTTGACGAAGATCCACCTTGCATGTACTAAGAGGAAATGGAAGCAGTAACAGAACTTTTCGACTGGTTTGCCTCACTAGATGGCACTTACCTTAGGGTGTTTGGTAGTCAGAAGTATTCACATTTGTTTTCGAGGTATGCCACCAACAAATTGGTCACACATGAAGTAGCTTATCATCTTTTCAGAGGTTTATCAACAATTTTACAGAAGAAGAAGAAAACACCTTGGCCAACTCTTCCTCTGCAAATTGGATTGTACAAGATTAAGAATTTGAAGGATGCAGAGATCAAGGGAAAAGAGTTAGGAAAATTCGAGTTCGGCCTCATGGAATACCATCCGTAGGATCCTAGGAGTATTTGCAAGCAACACTGTGCAAAGATACATTTCAACTGGCCAAGCGAGACCTTTTCCAAACCGGAGGAGGAAAAGATTAAGAATTGTTATAATGCCTCCAAGTCTCGTACCTCAGTCAGATTTGCAGGTACATCATGGCTTACTCATCAGCAGGAAGTATCTCCAGAAGCGGAATCATCAGTGAGGCACAAGCCAATGCATGAAAAGGGGAAGCAAAAGGTTGTGCACAATCTAACAAAAGAACATAGCCGCAAATGAAAAGCAGGCCCAATCATCTTGAAAGTGACTATAACAACATAAAGCAAGAGGAAGCAGAAGAAGCAGGAGGAATAATTAAGGCAAAAGGAAGAGCAAGAACATAAAGAAAAAGAAGAGAGGAGAGAGGTGGAATAAATAACACTAAAGCAAGACGAAGAAGAGAAACATAGTCGGCTACTTGAAGAAGAAAGTAAGTAGTTGTAGGACAAAAAACTTGCCCAGGAAATCAAAGATTTGATAGTGATCCATGACATGGAGGTAGAGCAGAAGCAACAGATGTTGATTTCATGCCTTCCATGCAGTAAATCACCACTCAACCTCCATCTCCTCTTGCGGAAGGGCAAGCTCTAGGTGAGGAAGAGGAAATTGCTCCTCTTGATGAAGGCTCGATGATGGATATTTACAGTTTAACTTATGATGAGCTAATGAAGAATATTGTACAAGAAGGGAAGAAGCACTTCCTAGACTACCTCACACATCTTATGTTTATCAAAGAAAAGGTGATCATGATGGATACCAGGAAGAATCCAAAAGTTAATGCCACAACCAACTTGGCCTTCACAGGGGCCTCCAAGTCAAACACAGAGTATTTGCTGGCCAAGAACAAATAGATGGAAAAGAACTTAGAGGTTGCAGAGAAACAGATTGAATAACTCCCGACAGACGTTCAAAAAGCAACTCCTAAACATATGTACTTAGAAGAACCCAAGGTAACCATACTTAGTGAAGTATCGACATTGGGAGACACTATGAGGAACCTCTATGAGGAGCTAGTCATCGTGCACAAAGTAGTTGTTTGCCTGCATGAAATGCAGTAGAAATGTAAAGAGAATGTTAAAGTTCTCAAGGTTGTCCACAAAGCCATCACTATTGTGCATGAGTGGGGAATGAAGTATAGAGGTGCACATCCTGAGTTGGTGAAGAAGACATCACAATAAGCTGAGTTAGAGAAGGCAGAAATTCGAATGCTTTTTCAAAGAAATAAGCAGCTCAACACTTTCATCACCAACATTCAATCCTCTTATGCACGATTGTATAATCGTGTGGATTTCATGGTGAATTCACACAAGATCCCTTTAGTTGGCACACTCACTAAAGCTAAAGGCAAAAACACGGTTAGGCAAGAAGTGGAGGAATACTTGGCCCAGTTCAAGCATATCACTACCAAGGGAGATATAGAGGTGAACAAACATGATATGCCAAAGTAAATTGGTGGCCCTACCAAGATAAACACCATGTTGTTCTTGTTAAAGAAGGAAACACAAACTAGCTCCAAGACCGTGTACTTAGATGCAATGGAGGCAAGAGTTTGCTTCCAGCGTGATTCTATCACAAAGTTTGGGGAATTCATCACATAGTATAAAGCTTAGCACCGTTATGTGACTGAAAAGCTACAAGTTGAAGTGGTTGAGCTAGAGTTGCCCCAAACTCAAGCTTGACATGTTGTTGTCGTATTAGGCTTGTTTAGCCGACTCTACCCAATTTTGTCATATCTGGGTATGAGCAATATTGTAATATTCTAATTGTAATTAATTTGTAACTAAAATTCCAAGTATCAATTGTGGGATGTGAAATGTCACTTTGTAAAGAAGTCCAAAGGTCATGGTTGAAATAAGTCAAAGAGTCACAAGGGAAGTCCAAGAGTCACAAAGGGGCGATGATTAGCCATCTCATTTGTTATAACTATTCCTTCATAACTCATGGAAATGGCTTTGGCCAGTCTTGGGCTAAGATCGAAAGCTAGGGATTTTTGTCGAGAGCCTTGGTTTCTCCATTAGCATAGAGAGAATATCTTTCTTTGGAGGAGCAGGTGTAGGCTTCATATTCCACTATTGGGGCTAGTGGTTTTTAAATTGTATATGTATGTCTAGAACTTTCACTTTGATAAACGCTGTGAGTTGGCACGTCTTCATGCATACATTGTGAATATAGTAGGACTATTCTTGTTATGTTTGCAATATATGTTATTGCATTTATGCTAAAGCTTATGAACTAATTCATTTGCATTAGTATGAATCTTATCGAATGTATTTTGTTATGTATTACAATAATGGTTATCTTGTGAACTATTTTGTAGGCTAACTCATGATTTCTCTTATGCTCGTATGTTCCTTTTAAGTTGCGTACTATTATAGAATTTTAAGGGGCTCACTCACTTCCCCATTGTTGTGTTAGAACCTCTCATGCATTGAACTTGACTCTTCACAGGGTTATACACTTGTTTCACCAAAGTCACAAGTGAGAGGGCTACCGATCAGATTTGATTACTCTTGTGTGAAGAAGCACGAGTAATTTTGGATTAGTTGCACCTGTGAGCTGATGTTTGAGGACCTTGGATCTTTGAAGAGAGTGGAGAAATATGAGGCTGCAATTTTTTAAATATTTAGCAGTAGAGATGATTTTCCCATCTTCTACCTCTAGTTCCGATATAGTATTTAAGTTCATTCTATGCTTTTCATAGCTATGGGAAAATTTAGTGTTGCCATCTCCCTTTTTTATCCATGTAGCCCTGCATTTTAGTCTCCAAACCTCTTCCTGCATCTTTAGGATATGAGATTTCCTACCTTTTAGAGAGCTCCTTTTCTAGTCTATTTCTATCGAGAAGGATGAGGAGAAAGTATGAGAAAAGCGTTCATATTCAGATTCAATATCTGTGAGCTCTTTTTGCTGATCTCTTTTCCTTTTTCTCTCCCAAACCAAAACTACCTTCTTTAGCTCCATGAAATTTCTAGATAAATTAACCATTGTTGATGAGTAGTTTGATGCCTGATTTTTCTGCCATATTTCCTTTATCAACGTTCTAAAAGACCCTTCTTCCAATCACGAGTGATTGAATTTAAAGGGATATTTATTTTTGATAGGATCAAAGTCCAAATCTAGGAAAATGGGCATGTAATCCGACAACTTATCTTGCATTATCTAGGATTTGAGTCTCCCTACTCTTCCTGCCAACTAGTTAGCCTTTAAGAACCTATCTAGTGTTTTAGCTATGCCTTCCACACCTATCCTACCATTTCTCTAGGTAAGGGTCAAGGGGAAGGGAGTTATGTCACGAAGTTTATGATTTTGAAGCATCATAAAAAAGTAGGAGCATTGAGGATCTGGTCAAGCCTGAAGACCCTATGTCTCTCCTGCAGATATTGTGAAGTTTAAGTCTCCTGTTAAGATGAGGGCTTGATCCAAGAGAAGGCCACTGACTTGCACCAAGTCCCAGAAATCCAGTCTCTCACTATATGGTCCATAACAATTGATCAATTTTATGGGACAAGAACATCTTCTTAGGATCCCTTCTATAATGATACCTAATGAGGAAGAGTAAGCCTGTAGAGATGCAATTATTGGGTCCCATGTAGTGATAAGCCCTCCCAACAAGCCATTTGAATCTAGATTACATGAAAACCAACCTAGATAAAGCTTTCGAAAGTACTCTCTGGCTTTTTCTCCTGAGACCATAGTTTCTTGGAGATAAATGGATGGTCGGTGGGTGTTGATAAGTATTTTTAGGAAGGCAAATTTGGTGGGACTCCCAACCCCTCGGATGTTGAGAGATAGAATTATCATTGTTTAGGAGTTGGAGAGGGCATATGTGCTCTAAGGACCCTTGAATTTAAAACCAATTCATCAGGGGGGAGAGATTGATTCCACCCTAGATAGGCTCACGCTGATTTCTTTCTCTTTCTAGAGTTTTTTTATTGTTCTTTTTCTTCCTAATTGTGACTTTTTGAAAGGAATAACTAAGCTCTGTCTGAGGTTTGTAAATAGGAGAAACCCCTATGAAAGTGGAGACGAGAGAAATCTTCAAGGCTTCTTTATAAGAGAGCATAGGTGTAGATATAATAGAGGTATTCAGGCTAGAAAAGTGGGTAGGTGCACTAGAGTGCTCCATTGATGAATAAAAAATCCAATAAGGAAGTCAAAGAACATCCATTAAATTTCAGGGTAAGATTAATACGCATTATTTGTTGACGTGGCTTGCCGTGTATGTCAGAGGAAAAGAAGGAGGTTAATTGTTTCAAGGAGTCTTTTGGTGTGCTTTGAGTGAAATATTGACCATTAATAGACTTTAGAGCATTCAATTCAATGTGATCTACGAGAAGGGAATCTTCAATAGACAGATCTTGAATAAGAGAGCTTGGGTCTAGGAGATACTTATAGACTTGATACGTCTTGCAAGAGTTATACTGCCTAAGAGAAAGCTCTGGTGACTGACTATATGAGATGTCTTCCACCATTTTATTAGCGTTATTTTCAGTGGCAAGATCTGCACTGTCCTCAGGTATCACTCCTTTTATATAGCCTTGTGCAGGGTCATCTATCAAAAGGTTCATTTCCCTTGAGTAATCAGGGCCTAGCTGTTGGTTTGTCACCTTGATGGAACTAAACTCCTTTACCTCCTCCAAGGCAAACTTTGACCTTTCTTTTGAGACCCACAAAGGTGTGAGGAGTCAGCTTTTGTTGAATCTACTGAAGCGCTGACCTTAATAGGGATTTATGATGGGTATGTGTTCCAAATCCCTGAAGTAGAGGAGACACACAAGAGCTGGATATGTGGCCAACATCTTTGCAATTAATACTTCTAAAGGGGGTCTTCTAGTAGTCTAACAACTGTATGATCTCCTTCTCACCCCAAAGGACTTTTAGAAACATTGGTAATCCTTTTGTAGTCTCCATCTCAACTAGGAACCATGCCATATGTTTATATGCCGCCAAGAAAGAAGCTTCATCTAGGAAAATGAACCTTCCCAATGAATTATCCACCTTGACAAGTACCTCCTTTAACCATAGCTCGAGAGAAAGCTCGACAACAAAACCTAAAGGTTCTTTCATGACTATTTTTTGGTCCCCAAATAGAATGCGGGATGCCACCGTTGCAACCATTGTGAGCCCCTGCCTATAACCCAGGTCTTACAGAGAATTAGTTCAAGATCATCCTCTGACAGAAAGTGAAAGTGGATCCATTTGTTAACTAATATACTCATAATCAGAGTATAACCTACTAGTGATTTCCAAGTTGCTCTGATCCAGGATAGTAGTTGTTCGTGCGTCATTTTGATGTAACTAAGTTTGTCGACCAAGGCTCTCCTAGACAAGGATTCCACTCTATCCAAGTTGATCTTCACCCCTAGGGATTCCACTCTATCCAAGTTGATGTCAATGTACCTATATAATAAAGGCATTGATGCATCTTTTTATAGGTGTGCATAAATACATTTTTTCAAAAAAATAAAAATAAAAAGCAATCTTGCATTAGCACAATTTGTAAAATCAACTCATTTAATGTTGTATATAGTAATATTGTGCTTACAAATTTATTATGCACTATTTAGAATTTGTTCAAAATTAAATTAATTAATTTTTTTTCTATGGATTAGTTATAATAAATTTTGGGGTACATTATAATTAAATGCATTAGTGCACCATATATATTGATGTATTGATGTGCTTTATATGTTTGAAGGGAACCAACTAATTTTTTTTCGCTAACACCTTTAGTTACCCACCTTTGTTAAGAACCTCCACAATAAATAGATAAAGGAATAATTAGAAGGTTGCAGATGGAGGTTCTACTTAACTTACAATAGAAAGTGTTTTCCTTGTAGCAACATGTAAAGATTCTAGGAATTTATTCACTGATTTGGATGTTGATTACAAAGTACATTATGCATCTTCCAAAGATTGCATCTTATATAGAGGATGGCATAAAGATAATTGTGCATGTCCAAAATGTAAAGCAAGTCAATACTACTTCCATGTAAAAGGAAAATATGTTCCATAAAATATATGGTGCCACTTGCCTATAATTCCAAGATTGTAATACATGTTTCATTGTAAATCTCTAGTTGGATATATGGATTGTTTGCAAGTAATAGGAGTGCCTATGGTATGTTGTACATTCCTATTGATTCTACATGAATGAAGTAAATAAAGAATACATATATGAAAAATTTATATGTGAACAACGAAGTCCAAGACTTGTTGTAGCTATGGATAGAGTGAATCCATTCTCTTTTTAGTGTACAAATTATACCAATCAATCCATTCTGCTAATCAATTATAACATCTCTCCTATCTTTTATTTTGATGCTTCCCTTGGCCATTAAGACACTCCATATGAAACCTTATTCTATTAATGAGTTAAGGTTGTCTTCTACTTCTAACAACAACATAATCTAGAATTGATATACAAATAGATAACGAAAATGAAATTAACATTACATATTCAAACTCCATTAATTTGCCATCACATTCAAGGAATTACATAACATGATATAAACATAAAACATTCACACAAAAAGGAGGTATGCAAACTTATTTGCAATCAAGGGAAGTCCACCAAATTGGTTGTTGGTGAGCGATTCACTGCCCAACCATATAAATTAGTTATAGATTCTACCCCCAACCTAGATGATGATGCCAACAAGGCAAAGGAAGCTTCTATGAGGTTCCAATTTCACTTACGTCATCCCATTACTCTCATGACCAAGCCAATGTGCTCACTACTGGACACTTCAATGCGTTATTCATCAATTAATTAATGACAACACTCTCTTCCATTACCTATAGTACATAAGTAAGATCTTCACTTTCTTTGTTAAATCCCTCAATGATTAGTGATAGTATCCTCATTACTTCCTCAAGCAACCTTTTTGTTGGAAATTATGCTAATATATACTTTTATCCATGCCTTGCATACTTATAAGCACATCATGGCAAACGTAACTACCACATATTAATATTAAAAACATAACAAGCACATCATAATCTATGTCCCTAATTGAGACTCATAAACATTCATTAGTCGTGTCTGTGTCTTTGTCTTGAGTTATGCAATACATAATGTATTCCACAATTTTACAACATAGAGATTTTATAACTCAACCTACATGATTAAACACTTCTAAAATAGCTTTGTCATTTACAAATAATACATGGTTTAACATATTATATTTCAAGATTGAAATTGAAGTATTAGACCTCTTTAAATGGGCATGTGGAAACAACATTTAATATTTTTTCCTATTATACAAGGCATCTTGTGCGATATGTGTGAGAGACAACAACTAGATATATCCATAACTTATAAAAGTAACTTTTATTCTATAAAATCTACTTCCTTTCTAATCTTATATTATCCCTAATGATTATCCATATCCATTATAATAATTAATTTACAATAACATAAAAATCTCAACATACCATTATACTTATAATAAAGCAATATACCTATGCTATAAGAATAACATCTATAAAATCTACTTCCTTCTCATTTGTTATGCCATATTATTCTTTTCGAGTAGTGGAGCTTAACCTATTTGTAGATTAGAATGAGATAACCTTTATGAATAAAAAATTGAAGAACATGTTGGTACCTTTAATTCCAATAGTTGGATAAGAGTCTATTTGTACAATACAATCAAATAACTTTATGAATAAAAATTTGAAGAACATGTTGGCAATTTTAATTCTGGGATATTATTAATAAGTGGGAACAACTTTATTTTTGTCACTGAGGTTAAAAATTATCTAATAAATTATAATTTCTAATGGCCAATTTGCATATATTTTAGTGGGTAGTAACTATCTACTCATTATATGGTGAGAAGTAACTCTTATTAAATACATTTATTTACATCTTATTCCTATCCATTTTTTATGCAAAGATTTGCTTTAAATTATAGTGGGAAGTAAGTGATGGTAAATATATTTTATTTACTTTCTTCTCAATTTAAAAATAAAACCCAACACACAAATATTTAAAAATAATGGATGAATATTGCAACCATATCTGTAAATTATGGCGTAAAATATGGATGTTGTTTAAGTATTATGAGTTTTGGAGTTTTTGGCTGTTAAAATTTTGGTCACATCATGATCTTTGTTGTTTAAAATGTTTTTTTCACTATTTATATGGATTCAAATGCCCTAAAAAACTTCTAGGGCACTTATTCTAAGATTCCCCCCTTGCACCCTCGGATGCGGGTGATCCGCCGGTACAAACACCTCACCCTCCACGCGTGCCCAGCATCAGGCCGCCGGACCGACACCTGGATGGACATTGCTGCGAGTTAATTAATCTGATTATCGATGAAGGCAATTCAATGTAGTCTGTTGGGTTATTGTGCGGAGGTCTCTTCAGGCATTAACGCAGATCAGCCGAACGCAGGTGCAGTAAAGCCTCTCCGCAGCTCGACCTTGCCGCCCTCCAGCGTTATAATGGCGTTCTCTCCGCCCAATTGCAGACATTCCCTGCAACATTCCCTCCGTCAGCTCGATCTCCGGTTTGTTCCGCCAGAGGTTGATACCACTGTGTCTGTTCCTCCCTGTTCACCCATTGTTATTCCGCAGAGCGTCCGCAGCAAGGCTTCAAAGGAAATAATGACTCGAAGTCGTGGGGTGCCGCGCAGAGGAAGCTCCTCAGCTTCCAGAGGACGTGCCCGTCCATCTCCCTCTCCGCTCATAATTCCCATTTCGTCCGCCTCCCCGTCTTCGCCTCCTCCCAACTCCACCAGGCCTGCTCCCAATTCCTCATTCCAGAATTCACGTTTTACTTTTCGGAGCCGTCTAAACCAGCCCATCATTACCTTCACCACCACCATCATGGTCTCGGAAGAGGCGGAAATGCCTGTTGAGCCCATAAGCTCTTCCTCTACCCGTCCCCAGAGGAAAGTCTGTCACACGATGCTGGGGACAACCCAAATTTAACAGCCATGCAAATGCAGGAAGACTCTCCAAGGGATGTTGGGATTCATCGCACTCCAATAGTGGAAGAAGACGAGGTAGTGGCTTGTGGCCCTGTTCAGTATGACTTTGGCATCTTGCACTTGATCAATCAGTCCGAGGAAGGTGCAATTGGCGACGACGAGGCTTCTCGGCCAGCAGCTCCGGAAATGCAGGCCGCTAAGAGCTTCAACCAACAGACCTCGGGCGAGTAAGCTCCTCTTTCGTTGGGTCGCTCTCTCCGTTCAGTTTTTTGGCACTTCTCTCCTCTCATCCGCTGGCTTTTCTTTCATTTTCTGATATGCTTAATGTAACGTTGAGGCCTTCCTCAGCCCATGTTAGTTTTTTTGCAGGGACATGCGGTAATCACCCGCTCAAGTGACAAGTCGAAGAATTTTTGTGGCTGGCTTCCTTTGCTTGGCATCTCT
The DNA here is from genome assembly GCA_000404065.3 of Pinus taeda. Classification (NCBI taxonomy): domain Eukaryota; kingdom Viridiplantae; phylum Streptophyta; class Pinopsida; order Pinales; family Pinaceae; genus Pinus; species Pinus taeda. The sequence goes on along the minus strand of APFE031512417.1, from coordinate 98,369 downwards.
TGTAAGCAAGAAGTATTTTTGTAATGGTTTCACTCTCTCTGCTGACCTGAGCAAGCTTCTCTCTCACAGGCACAAAGGTCTTTCTCTGATCAAATGTTTTTTCGCTGAGGGCCGGGAAACAGGCCCTCTGAGGCTTAGACCTCACTGTAAATATTTTTACCTCTTATTTTAATAGAATTAGCACTTATTCAAAAAAAAAAAAAAAAAAAAAAAAAAAAAAAAAAAAAAAAAAAAAAAAGAAGAAAAGAAAAAAAAAAAAGAAAAAAAAAAAAAAGAAAAAAAAAAAAAAAGAAAAAGAAGAAGGGAAGAGAAAGAAGGAAAAAGAAAAAGAAAAAAGAAAAAAAAAAAAAATAAAAAAAGAAAAAAAAGAAAAGAAGAAGAAGAAAAAAAAGAAAAGAAAAAAGAAAAAGGAAGTTCCCCCCTTTGCACGTGGAAAGTTTTCCCTCACGAGTGAGAGTAACTAAAAAATACAAAAAAAACTTTGTTTCTCTTTTGAAGGGAGATACTACTTCTTTCTCAAGTTCCAAGTTGAAATTGAAGTATTCCTTTTTATGTTTATGATTCTCAACATTAGATATGGAATTATTAACAATCTCCTCCTTTTTGAACAATCATTTTCTTCTTGAAAGACCTTTAATTAGAGATTTACTTCTCTTTATAAGATTATAAAAAATTCACAACTCAAACTTGTGATTCCAACAAAATCAATTATTCAAACTTGTGATTCCAACCAACACAATTTTTCACATAACATTATCTTATAATATCTTAATGAAAATTTATTTTTAACCATATTAAAAAAAAAGAAAATTACACATTATAAATTATTATTAAAAAAAGAGAAAATTCCACATTATAAATTATTATTTTTACATTTCTCCGCACTCAATTGATATCCATTGGTAAGCAGAAATACCAAGTATACTAAGTAGCTGAGATTGATTTAAAAGAACAAGTTGAAGCCTTGAATTCCGACCGCTAGATGTAGATCAACGGTCAAGGTTCAGTTAGGGTTTGGTTGTGATCATTTTTACCCCAATTTTCTCACGGCTTTGTTTCATCGAGCTTTCCTTCAAGGAGAACTGGATTCACACCTCTGTGGATAAGGAGACGCTCCTTTTTCCTTGTTTTCTGGTTGCATCGGATTTTCTTTTGTTTCTCCACCGGTGAGTTTACGGGACTGCTTTCATTGAGGTTACCAGTATTCATCCATGATTCGGGGTTGCCAATTTCATGGCAGCCCGGGGACTTCTACATTTTGGAGGGCGGCCGTTTCTTTCCCTCAAGTGGGGCACAGCGTTTTTAAGTACATCTGCCATGGCCACGCCGTTCTAAGCAGTGGATGGCCTGCACTTTTTTCAATGGTTTTTTCTTTTGGTTTTCTTTCGGGCTAGGGTACTCGATTTTAAGAAGACCTTGCAATTACTCTCGATCTCCAGAAGACACTTGCTCTCTAGATTCACAATGGAAAGGCATACGAATCTAGAGCGCAGGTGTGTTATGGTGGTCGCGAGTAAAGATTCACTTCATTAACAATATCAATGAAGGAAGCAATCCAATCTGCGAAGCTTCTTTTGGAAATCGAGCTCTCAGCAGAGGTAAGGAGTAAAACTTTCCTGTTGTCGTGAAACTAATCTTTGATGTATGTAGAAATTAATCGCAGCTAGCTTAGCTATTTACCATATACATTTCAAAAAGCTCAAGCGTTTTCCTGGGGTAGGGCAGTATGTTTTATGACTTTAAAAACATAAAGGTGACTTGCAGTCAGATGCCTATTTTTTTTGGAAGTCAAGCCTAGTTTATTGTCATTTTATAATTTACAATGATCTGCATCGGCCGTGGTTTTAGTAGCCATTTTAATTGGTTTTTGGTTTGGTTCCAAAAATATGGTCAACCCCGTTGCTATTTAGCCGTGTATTTTAATAAACTGTTATTTGATAAAACGGTCAAAACTGATTTCAGGAATGTTCTTTTGATTTTGGACATATTTACCTCTGGATATATAAATGGCAATGATCTGTATCAACTATGGTATTTTATTATTAGCCATTTTAATTGGTTTTTTGGTTTGGTTCCAAAAATATGGTGACGACCCCGTCGCTATGTATCCGTGTTTTAATAAACAGTTATTTGATAAAATTGTCAAAATTGATTTGAGGAATGTTGGTTTAGATTTTCTGTTTTGCATAAGATAGGCAAAATTTCAGTAGATGACAACAATAGGAATCAGTTCCTAGATTAGCTCGAGTTTGTTGGGAGGGAGTTAATGCATTCTAAATTTGAGTTGAGAGGATTTATGAGGCAGTTAGATTCTCTTTGCTATATAACAAGTATCCATACGGATTGTTTGGTATGAGGGTGAGAGTTTGTGAGGATTTAATTATGTAATCTCCTGTTTGATTAATAAGATTGCCGATGCCTATGTTGTGTGGACGTAGCCCAGATTGGTTGGGTGAACCACGTTAATTGCTATGTCTTTATGTGCTTGATAGGATTGCTGAGTATTTTGTTTTAGTTTGTTGTGCATCTGGAATCGGTTCCTAGATTAGTTCCAGTTTGTTGGGAGGGAGTTAATGCATCCTAAATTTGAGTTGAGAGGATTTATGAGGCAGTTAGATTCTCTTTGCCATATAACAGGTATCCATACGGATTATTTTGTATGAGGGTGAGAGTTTGTGAGGATTTAATTATGTAATCTCATGTTTGATTAATAAGATTGCCGATGCATATGTTGTGTGGACGTAGCTCAGATTGGTTGGGTGAACCACGTTAATTGCTGTGTCTTTATGTGCTTGATAGGATTGCTGAATATTTTGTTTTAGTTTGCTGTGCATCTGATCTCCAACAAGTGGTATCAGAGCAGTTGGAGGTGGAGCGCTGGCTGTGTTGAACTCTTGTCTGCTTGCGTTGATTGAGCTGGTGCTGCGTTGAAAAGCCTGAACGCTGGTATCGGTTTGTTTTGCATTGGCGCTGTGTGGAGGTGTTGTTGATTGCTGGAGCGCATGATTGCTGGTTTGAAGTTAAGCTGCGTGGAAGACCAGTTCAACGGATTGTGTGGAGGCGTTGCTATGCGTAATGATTGGAAGTGTTGAGCGTAGGACAACCTCCAGGGACGTTTTGTTTTAAATTGTGCTGTTTATATTTTATTACAATTGCGTTGGTTGAACCGTCGCTGGTGGAGGGTGCGTGTTCGTGTTTGTGGCTGTTGCTGCGTGGAGGCTAGTTTTCAATGTCCCGAGCCAGGTAGCATGGCGTGACGTATAGTTGCCTGTGGAAGATTCTGGCGTGTGAAGACTCTGTAAACTCTGCGCGTATGTATGCTCTGCGTGTTGTCTTGACTGTGGTATTGCTGGAGGTATGCATTTGCTCTGCGCGTATGTATTCTCTGCGCGTTTTAAATAACAATTTCCGTAGTAGAACAACAGTAATGCGTTCAGATGAATAATGCGTTGCCAGATTCTGGTTGCTAAACAACAGTAATGCATTCGTTAAGTCTGTTTTTCCTATTAGAATGATTCAATATTTCTGTAGCCAAAGTTCGTTCTCTGCATTGTCATTTTGAAAACAATACTACCAATGGAGCAGAGTCATGAAATATATGCACGAGACAGCTATTGAATGTTGGTCTAGTTTTGAATTTATTAGCGCATACAATTCAAATTACGTGCTGCGTAGGGAGGCTCTTATAAAGCATCCGATTAATAGTGTAAGTTTTGTAAAAATGTTTGGGATGCCATTAATAAAGCAAGCAAAGTCCGATTAATAGTGAAAAGCGTAGGGCGGCTCCAAACAATTTCATTTGTTTAGTGCAAACCACATTCGGTGTTTGTTGTTTGAAAATTGGTTTTTTAAAAAGGAGCAAAATCATTTACAAATAGCAAAGGCATATAAGGCATAGGCAGTTTTTTAATTGCTGGTATTTAAAGTTGGTTTTTTGGAGTTATTGTGTTTTTTGCTGATACAAGATGGCGAAAACTCAAAGTGCCCGGTTTGAAATTGAGAAGTTTAATGGCAAAAATAATTTCGAGATCTGGAAGGTGAAGATGCATGATTTGCTTGTCTAACATGGCGTGGCAAAGGCGTTGTTGGGCAAATCCAAACAACCTTACAACATCACAGATAATGAGTGGGCCTGAGATGGATGAAAGAGCGATAAGTGCTATTCGACTGTGTCTAGCTGATGATGTCCTGTTTAATATCGTGTCAGAGACAACAGCTGTTGGTTTGTGGATGAAACTGGAGAAACTGTACATGACCAAATCCTTAACCAATAGGATTCTCCTGAAGCGACAGTTGTACAGTTTGCGAATGAAGGAAGGTACATCGATTGTTGATCATTAAAATGCTTTTAATACTCTTCTTGTGCAATTACAAAGTATAGAAGTAAAAATTCCATCCGAGGATAAAGCTATTACTTTATTGTGCTCGTTGCCCGAGTCATGGGATCATTTTGTTACTTTTATAAGTCTTAGTTCATCAGAAACTATTGAGTTTGATGATGTAGTTGCATCTTTATTATCGGAAGAAACAAGGAGGAAGTCGCATTCTGAAACCTCTACATTAGAAGCTATGATGGTTAGAGGTCGTTCGAAAGAAAGACGCCCTAGGAAGCCGAGCGACTCACGTTCAAAGTCGAAAGGGAAGAAGAGTAAGCTAAAGTGCTGGTTTTGTGGCAAATCAGGGCATTTAATGAAGGACTGCTGGAAGCGACAACAACAAACTTCAAAAGCAGATTCTTCGATAGAGGAGGCAAATGCGACAGATACAGGTTCGACATCTGGTTCAGGTATGAGTGATGAAGTATTATCAGTTAATGTGTCAAATCATGGTCAACATTGGTTGTTAGATTCCGGTGCATCAAATCACATGTGTATCCATAAAGAATGGTTTAAGAAATATAAATCAATTAATGATGGAGTTGTGTACATGGGTAATGATGTAACATGTAATATTGTGGGGATTGGGAGCATACAACTACAAATGTTTGATGGAA
>APFE031512417.1:75313-93366 GCA_000404065.3 Pinus taeda | reverse complement strand
AAGATCTAGGAGCAGCAAGACAGATTTTGGGCATGGAGATTTTCAGAGATAGGATCAATGGTAAGCTATGGCTATCAAAACAGAAGTATATTGAGAAAATACTTTTGAGATTTGGTATGAATAATGTGAAGCCTATGTCAGTCCCTTTAGCTTCCCATTTTAAGCTTTCTTCGAGTTTATGTCCTAATAAAGATGAAGAAAAGGTTTATATGTCTCGAATTCCATATGCCAATGTAGTAGGGTGTTTAATGTATGCGATGGTTTGTACTTGACCAGATATTCACATGCAGTTGGGGTTGTCAACAGGTATATGGAAAATCTGGGTAAAGAACACTGGTCAGCAGTGAAATGGGTGCTTCGGTATTTGAGAGGCACAAGTAGTTATTGTATCACTTACAAGAAGAGTAGTGAATTTGTTTGCGGATTTGTTGATTTCGATTTTGCAGATGATTTGGATAAGAGAAGGTCAACTTTAGGGTATGTCTTTACTCTTGCAGGTGGAGCTATCAGCTGGATGTCAAGGCTACATAACATTGTTGCTTTATCCACTACTGAAGCAGAATACATTGCTGCTTCTCATGCTTGCAAAGAAGCGATTTGGTTGAAAGGTTTGTTTGGTGAATTTGGTAGGTTGCAGGACAGCATCAAGTTATTTTGTGACAGTCAAAGTGCAATACATTTGGCTAAGAATCCGGCCTATCATAGTAAATCAAAGCATATACCGATCAAGTACCATTTTGTAAGACAGGTTATCACTGAAAGGGGAGTCTCTCTGGAAAAGGTGCATACAAAGGAGAATTGTGTAGACATGTTCACGAAACCAGTTTTGTTAGAGAAGCTACGCTGGTGTTTGGCTTCTTTTGGCTTGCAGAAAAGATAAAATAATAATAACAGGGCATCAGGCTAATTGTTGTCAAGGTGGAGATTGTTGAGATTTTCTATTTTGCATAAGATAGGCAAAATCTCAGTAGATGACAACAATAAGAATCAGTTCCTAGATTAGCTCCAGTTTGTTGGGAGGGAGTTAATGCATCCTAAATTTGAGTTGAGAGGATTTATGAGGCAGTTAGATTCTCTTTGCTATATAACAGGTATCCATACGGATTGTTTGGTATGAGGGTGAGAGTTTGTGAGGATTTAATTATGTAATCTCCTGTTTGATTAATAAGATTGCCGATGTCTATGTTGTGTGGACATAGCCCAGATTGGTTGAGTGAACCACGTTAATTGCTGTGTCTTTATATGCTTGATAGGATTGCTGAGTATTTTGTTTTAGTTTGTTGTGCATCTAATCTCCAACAATGTTCTTTTGATTTTGGACATATTTACTGTTGGATATCTAGATGTAGGCTTATTTTATTTTAAATTGGATTGTCAATTTATAAATTGCAATGATCTGTTTAGCTGTGGTTTTCGATTATTAGCTATTTTAATTGGCTTTTGGTTTGGTTTCGGAAATATGGTTTGTTTTTCAGAAGATTGGTTTTGGAAATATGGTTACAAGAGCCCTGTTGCTATGTATCCGTGTGTTTTAATAAACAATTATTTGATAAAATGGTCAAAACTGTGCGGAGGAATGTTCTTTTGATTTTGAACATATTTACCGCTGGATATCTAGATGTAGGCTTATTTTATTTTTAATTTGTGGTTTTAGAATCTTTTGTTGATGGATGGGCTGACGCTCATGTTGGTTTAATTAGTTTGTGGTCATTTCAATCATCCATGTTAGAAGTGATTGATTGGCTATCTTTATAGGATTGAAAGCTTTTGTATGTATGAAAATCATGATTAATGGTTTTTAGAGTTCCATATAATTTTTGAGTACGGGTTGGTTTTGGACATCTTTATTGTGGACAGATTTTGGGCATTTTTATTGTTGATTAACAAATAGATTTGGTTGCATGTAGGTAATTTTTAATAAATACGGGATATTGTTTTTATTGGTTTTTTAAAGTTGTTGGTGATTTCATTAATTACAGCTTGCGGTTTAAATTTTTTGGTATTTTATTTTTTCTCAAATGTAATTTTTTTTCTTATTTTAACAGTATTGGATTTGTAATTTTTGTTAAATTTTGTAAATATATATATATTTTTTGTAAATTTTTATATAGTAAAAATATTTTATTATTTAATATTTAATTTTAAATAAAATATTTTCCAAAAAAATCACACAACCACTGTTTTTACGTTGATATATTTCAACCACATACTATGGTTCACTATTAAGACAGGTGAAAATCGTTAATATAATTACATAATGTAATTGACATAAAAATAATTATGTGATTTTTTTGAAAATATTTTATGTAAAGTAATCACAGAAACCTGCATTTTGAAATATTTAATATTTAATTTTGTTTATGATTTATGTAAAAAATATTTAGACTTAAAAATATTGTTTTCTCTTTATGATTACACTGGCTACTCTTTTACTGCAGCTACTAAATTACTCTGTTTTCTCTTTATGATTACACTTGTTAGTCTTTTACTGCAGCTACTAAATTACTCTGTTTTCTCTTTATGATTACACTTTTTTTATGATTATACTTATTACACTTATTAGTCTTTACTGCAGCGACTAAAACTCTGTTGATTTTTATTAATTTGCCCTTGACTAAACATTTGTTTCATTATCAATGTTTAACCAAAATTATCAATAGCAAAGCCATTATATAATAAAGCAAAGTTTGGAAAAGTTATATATTATGTCCTTTTATGCCAATAGCCAAAATTCTACTAATTTGCTGGTAGCATGAATGTCCTCACTCCCCACTTTTCTTCTGTAGGACACTGCCTCCCTATACAAATAATTATTTCAAAGGGACTAGAAATTTGAATAAAGACTTTTAAAAGTGAATGTTATACATGATAGTTCAATAATTATTTTGATAGTTTGTTTGTCTGTTTCAATTTTCAAGTTTTTATTTAAATTTCTAATTTCTTTGAACGCTGGAGACAATGTAATATGAGAAAAGTGGGGTGTGAGGACATGCCGAAAACACGCGACATTAGCAGATTACTGGAAGTACCAAGTAGTGTAAGCATTTTCCGGAAGGCAGTGGGGCTGAAAAACTTAGGATATTTGCGCAACAAGATAACTTGCGGAGAAGGATATAATACATATGTTGGTGAAACTTTGTTTAACTCAAACTTTCTAGAGAAGAATATATCATTGAATATGTGACGCCTCCAATAAGAGCCCAAATCTCTATCCCCAGTAGAAATCGAAATAATAGATTTTAACTTTTTATATAATTAATTTGCTATTAAGTTAAATATTGATCAATAAAACAAATATTTAATTAAAAACAAATTAATAGCAATCAACAGTGATCGCTATAGTTCTTGCCTTGCTAAAGATAAGGAATCTTATATAACAATTTTTGTAACAATGGGTAAGATAGCCTGTAAATATAGGCTATCATATAATTCTATTGTTATGACAGTATGTCAACAAGATGCTTGTAACTTTTATTGTTATGACATTATGTAAACAATGGTAATTGGTGAGGTTAAGATACTAATTTATTTATTTATTTTTTAATCTTTTTTTCATATATAAATAGAAAATTATATAATATTTTTTATTTTTAAGTAAAATTATTCTATTGATATTTAAGCAAAATAATAATACATTGAGGCTCTAGTCTTTGCAGTGCGGAATAATGTTATGTCATAATTGTCAAAAAAAAAAATAATAAACTCGATTGCCTTTCGAGGGGAAACCAGTCCAAGTGAGATTACAACAAAAAGCTCATGCAAGAGTTTCGAAACTTAACTTTAAAAGGCCCACACAGGGGTCCTAGTTCAAAATCAATCAAAACATACCAACAAGTTTGAAAAAACAAGAGTAAAAAACCTCAGACAACAAGCTTGTAAAACCTCCGTAGATCTGCAAGGCGACACTTGGCGACTACACATACGGGTTGGGCGCTCTGACCATGCCAGGGACCCCCTCGATGTCGTATGGGTTGGGCTCTTCAACAATGCGACACGCGTACTCATTCCCTGCTGATGTGCTATGTGGGATGCCACTTGTTGTTTGAATGCCTGCTGCGTTGCCCTCCGTTGCATGCATGCTTGATATTTCGTCCGGGGTGCCTTTAGTAGCCTTCATGCCACCCGCTCTGCCCTCAACTGCATGCTCACTTCCAGCTAGCTCCTTGCCATGCAAAATTTCAATTTTCCTTCCCTTCTGCTTTTTTCCTAGTTCACTGTCATCCTTGTTCCTCTTAGCTGCCTTCTGCTTTGCGTCGCTGTGCCTTTTCCTTGGTCTTAAATCATGGGTTTGAACATCCTGCTCAGCCTGCGAACTAGTTTCTTCATTGAAGGTTATGGTAACCGTGGCTAAGATTTATGGTTGATCAGCGAACTCTGGGACCGAAATTGGGTGGTATGGTGAGAGGGGGGGAGGGGGAGTGGGGGAATTCTCTGTTTGGGTAGCTGCGATTGCGCTTTGGATCCCATGGGCCTATCAATGCCCTCTACCACTGCGCGTATCAGGGTATCTTCCGGAGAAGGGACCACAGGAATGAGTGATGGATGGGGAGGAGAATAGAGCAACAAAATTAGGGTTGGGCATTGCGGGGGGGCGTATGCTTCCGCCTTGACTACCCCTGCGTCTGCAGTGCATGCGATGGCGAGTGCACGCCATGACTGTGATGATTTCAGGATTTGCAGGTGGGGAGGCGGAGGTTTCTCGGGGATTGAATTGGTTATGCCGAGGAAAAACAGAGGAATTCTGAGCGTGATTCAGCACACAGTTTGTCGTTTGGGAGAAATGGAAGCCATTTCCCAAATCGACATAGCTGAATATCCAACACCTCCCGCCAGTGATGGTGCGTGAGCTTGGCTCTGTTGCTTGAGGGGGACAAGAACAGTTTAGCAAGGGAGGGATGAATGAAATGTGGCTTGCTTCTGCCATTGCCTTATGCTTGCTGCGTTACTTTTCGACTGGAGCACTGGAGTAAATGTGCCTGCAAGTTGACTGGAATTTGCCATAAATTGGCGTGGGGAGGGACGTGGGTGGCCATGTGGCCCAACTGCCTGCCGTCTTGCCGTCTATTCTTCCTTAATGGCCTCATTATCACCCACATCCGGGTTTTAATTTTTAAATTTATGTATAAATATTTAAATTTTTTAATTATTTAACATGTTGAAAAGTGTAGTTTGGAAGATATTTCCACAAATTTTGGGTACTAGATTGGTAAGGTAAGGAATTGACCCACTGAAATGAGCTTGAGCTTTTGTGGGCAGAGTGGTGGGTTTTAGACTCAATATTGTGGGGTTAATCTTTGTTTAGTTTATTTGTTGTAAAAGAGTGCCTTGATGGACTAAAGAGAGCACCTAAAAGCAACAATGGAGGGATAAATAAAGGAGACCTGGCAGAGGTCTCACCACATCATAGCAACCATCTCAAGAAGAATAACGAGCTAAGGAAGGCGCAGAACCTCAAGAGGATCCGCAGCTTGAAAGGGAGCGAAGGTTATGGTCTGTTTGTGTTAGAAAGAGGCCAAGTTTTGTGCCCTATATAGGGTTCTGTCCAGGCTGATTTGAGAAGCAACAATTCTGTTTGAAGCTCTGTCTTTGTTCTCTGCACAAGGAAAAGGGCCCTGGAAAGAGGACGAATTAGCCTCAGATGTGCTCCTGTGGAGGGCCGAAGTCCTCAGGAAATTGTGCAGAGTTTCTGTGGCTTGGCAGAGCCTTAGAAGAGGCTGAAATTGTCTGAGACTTGGAAGTTGGAACAGAGGCAGTGGACATGTGAGTTAAGGTCTACTGGACAGTGCGTGGGCTTGATTGGTTGCTGAGGTGGACTACTGAAGTATGTTCAACAAAGGAGGGTTCGGACAGCTGTTTGAGGGCTAATGTACAATGATCCTGAAGGATAAAGACCACTGTGAGTGGTTGTTAGTTTAGGGCTGATTGTGCAAGAGATTTAAAGGAGCAAATTTCTCTGAGTAAAGAAGGCAAAGGACTGCTAGGTGTCAGTGACAAAAGAGGGTTGAAAGGACTGTTGAAGGATTTATATCAGCAAGTTTGTCATTTTTGTCTTTGTTTTTTTCGGGCAGATTGAAGATCAAAGGACAGACCTCAAGCCCTAGTGTATAATGCGTATACTAGTGTCTTGTATGAAGGCGCCTTGTAAAGGCCATGATCCCTGGTAGCAGAGCCTTACTTTTATTTTATTAAAACAGTAATAAAAACAAGTTTGGCATATTCATATTTTGGTGAACTTTGTTGATTCACTGTTGTTACATTTTCGTTGTGCAAAATGCTTAAAGTTGTGTATTATGATAGTGATTGGACATAGACTTAATCTAAGATACTAGGAAAATTCAAGACAGTTTTTTAAATGGTAGTTGTGTATATAGCCTGTACATCTTATAGGAAATATCATCACAAATATTATATCATTATAAAAAAGAGTAAAATTCCATGAAAAAGAGAAATGGTAAAATATAACACCAAACCGGATTTGGATAATATACAGAATTATAACCAACAGCGTGTAAAGGAACTTAAGCTATCTTTTCCGTACAATATAAAACTCAGAAAACCTCTTTCCAAACATAATAAGCGAAATCAACCCTTTGTTTTATTTTTCACTGCAGATCAAATAGTAGATGTTATTGCAGATTCAGCTCATTGATTCAAACAGGTCCTCCCAGGCAAATTATTTAAGAGAATTCCCAATCTGGCAAGTTACTTAAAGAGAATTCCCAATCTGATTTGCAATGTAGGGGTTCTAATTGATTTCTCCGAAGGCTTTTAATTTTCAGAGCAATGTGCAAGAGGTAACGTCCACGTAGTAAGCGTTTTATAATATCAGCGACCCAGGTATCTTCTGTCATCACGAGAGTTAAGAGGGAACTCGAATTTCTCTGCTTTAATAATCTCCCTCCCCATATAGATTAAGTACATGCATCCGATAATAAATATATGTCTGCAACATAGTCATTCAAACTCGAATTCTCATGCTTTAATAATCTCCCCATAAAGTTGAATTAAGTGCATGCATGAGACACTAAATATGTCTTTAACTTAATCAAATCAAATCAGGATAACCATCCCAACCATGACTATTTTTGGTAACCACAGAACTTGACGTCAAGCGGCAAGAATACAATGTATGATGGGGGTATTTTCTTATATTACGTTGCGAGCCAATCACGAGTATTCTCTGTAATCACAGTGCTCGAGGTCAAGCGGTGACAATGTATGATAAGGTTATTCTATTATATTAATTTGATGGTTAATGTCTAAACTCTTTTGAGCAAAGTTCTATAAACTTGTCGGGCGAGCAATGGAGCTGGAACTACTCTGCTACTAAAATTTGTTTAATTGAATATAAAAAAGAAGCTGAATTACTTTTTATATCCCTTTGTTTCTGAACGAGATAAGTTTTAAGAAATAACAGAGTTTTATAGATTTGTTCTCCTTTTATGAAGTTCAAAGACAGAAGACGATTCTCGTCTTCTGTCTTTGTTAATTGAGATCTGATCACGATCTTCTCTGTTTCCACTCAACCGAGATCAAAACCAGTCAGGCCCCACATTACTTAGCATCTCAACCCATTACTGTACATGGTATTGATATGAAACGTTTTCTCATCTTCAATTTTTATGGTTTTCAACCCAGTTGAAATGGAATATTTCGTATAGTATTGCCCTTGTTATTATGAAGTATGATTTCGGTATACAAGTTTTTTATGCAGTAAATGGTCACAAAATATCTTTTATAAATTTCTCTGGGATGGACAGAAGTGACCAAAATATCCTAGTTTCGAAAATGTTTAATAGGTAAGTTACCCCACTAAATATTAACTGACTATTTGATTGAATTAATCATTATTAAAGGTTTTTTTTGTTTATTAAATTGAGGTTTGGAAAATGGTGTGTTTATACCCATATTTGCTATTGTTTTTGAGAGTCTAACTGGACCAGTACAAGCTTATAATATTTTTCTAATCTAATGAGGTTCTGGCCATCATCGTGATCATGTTCTCTTTCTGGTCTTTAGCGCGTTTTTCTGTCAGTTATTGTAACTGTTGGTGTTTATATGCATACATTTTTACGTTCGCTGTTTTTCAGTGTTGAAGTTACATATCCTAAAATTCGTAACACTTTTTGTTCTCCAATATAGCCCTTATGTGTCCTGTGGACAGTTCAATAAAAAATTGCCTATCTATCAATCTTATTTATTTGGAAAGGTGTTTCTTTTAATGGTCTTAATAAGCTTTGTGATTTGCAAGTAAATATTTCAAAATGGAATTTTTTTTAATTATATAAAAATTAGATTTGTTTTTTATATATACTTGTAAATTTATGAAACTTAAATATCCAAAAAGGTTAAGATGATTAAATTTAATTTATATTTGAGAAAGTTTAAAATACCAAGAAAACTCTATAATGTAACCTAATATCACTGATTACTACCATAAAATTTGTATTTGTATTTTTAGTTCTAAAAATAAATCTCTAATACCCTAGCATTATTCCTCCCCTCCCTGAACTTCACTAAAATGTTGGGTGTCTCCACATACCTCTTGTGTGCTTCCATGTTCATGCATATACATATTGAAAACTTAAATATAATGAATTACTGTAATGGAATTTGTATTTTTATTATAATCTTAAAGATAAACTCTCCATCTAAAACCCTGACATCATCCCTCTGTGTATCGATAAACTCTCCATCTAAAACCCTGACATCATCCCTCTGTGTATCTCCACATGCCCCATTGTGTATTTCTTTGTTCTCACATCCTGAAAACTTGTTAGAACACTCCAAAACATCTTTCTCAAAACACTAAACACTATATAAACTAAAAAAAGAGATCAAACTATCTTAGTCATTAACATTTTCTTTGGATTGAAATATGATGCCGGATAAATGAGGCTATATGGATTTGTTACGTTTATGTGTAGGTTTGCGAGCAACAATGTTTTTAATTTTGTTTGTATTCAATGGTAAATTTTAAAGTTTATAGCAAAACCATGTTATTGTGAATATTAAGTTTTAACAATGGGTTTGATAAATTTGTAAAGCTATAATAATGACTCGTTCGACGAATTCTGCAATATACATTTGCTATTTCCAATCTTAATTGAACAAGGAGTGATGTTAGAAATAGCAAACTAAAAATGGGACAAGCTTCTTGATATTCCATTTAGATCCAACATTATATAAACCAATGTTGAAAATATCTGAATTAGCATGAATTAGCAAAATATTGGCGAAGGTTTTGAAAACATCTTATCTATAATTTCGGTGAATATATCTGCAAAATATTGGCAAACATAAAAAACCACTATATATATATATATTCAGATTTTTAAACATATAAAGCAATAACAACACGAAATAAACACATTGGCACATAAATATGAAGAAAAAACTCATATATGATGTAGTGTATGTAAAATAAAAATGATACATCAAAGTCTATACCAAATCTTGTTGATCCCTAATACATCAAAGACGATACCAAATCTTGTTGATCCCTAATAATTGTCCAATCAAAGACTCAAATGTGGAGAACCAACACAAAATACATTACATATATAAAAACATTTCATGATCATGAGCTATATGTAACAAAACAAATAAAACTAGCATTTAGCTATTTGAGATCATTGCCCTCTCTCCCTTCGACGATAAAACATGATGTGTTGTTTTCGAGGCCTACCCATGGCAGTAGAAAGGCTTGACCCTACAACTAATGTCAAATAATGATTGTTGGGTATGGAGTTGTGTTCTCCTATATCTATGGCAAATGGTGTTGACGTTGATGCTCCCACAATCTCCTCCTCTTCGTGTTGCTCCTCCCCCAAGTCGTCCTCCTTTTGTTGCCCCTGTTCTAATGGTTCCTCTAGCTTTAACCATGCATGCGACTCCTCCAAGATGGGCACCTCATACTTAATCTTCCAATGAGACAATATATCAATACTATATAAGGAAATGGCATCTGGATCCATTGGTGTTTATGTTTGCTTCACTCGAACTCAAAGATTGTAATTCACATGCGCTAAATCATTGAGGCGTGAGAACTCCAACTTGTAAGAGTGTAAAAAAAACTAATGAGTGTCGACTCTTGACACTTGAAGTTGTAAATTAAAATTACAATAAATGTAATTGCTCAACTGAAGGTTGAAGCTCAAAGTTATACATGTTGCGTTTTTTTTAGTGTATTTTCTCAAATACACTCCAATTGTGCTCACCCCCGAAGAGCTACATGTCTAACTCAGGATTCTTATGGCCAATTTTTGCAAATTTAGTGCCTTTGCACCATAGCTTCACTACCATATATCTATAACAAAATAAAGAAATAAAAAACTTAAAAACTTAAAAACTTAAAACACAATTAAACTTTCAAATAAAAGTTACATAAGTGAATTTTGAAAATCTAAAATTATAAATAAGTAAATTCTAATGAGTCATGACTTGTCACTTACGTGGCATGAAGAGGGCTTTTTCCCTAATAGCATCATCAAAGCCGAATAAGGCAACACAATCCTGATAAAATTGTATCTCGCAATTGATTTTGCTATGAACCTCAAGATTAGGTACCATCCTATGAATATGGAATGGAGCCCTTCCATCACCTCACCATCAAAATCAAAGCCGCATGAGGAAGGGTGTTGTTGCATGAATGGGTCGATGGAGCATCCCTGTTCACCGACTACCAATCACATCCCATAACATCATTTGTCTATCAAGCCCAATAGAACCCTTGTCTGCATGATAAGCATGAATGGCCTCCTTGACCCTATCCATGGCCTCATACAAATAAGCCATTGCATGCTTGTCCCCATCTACTAATCTCAGAACTTTTACTACAGGTTCATTGATTGAACACACTTCTTTTACTCCCTGCTAAAATGTGTCAGTGTACACCATTTTTGCAATGGCTCTTCCATTCTGTCTCCCGCCGTATCTATAGTCACGCCACTCATCAAAAACAAACATTTGCTTCAACTCAAATTGACATCGAAGCAAAGATTGAAGAGTAATACAGTTGGTGACAAAACGTGTGATTGCAGGATGCCGCAACTCCTTGTTTTTAATGTATCTCTTCATGAGGCTAAGAACAAAATCTTGGTTATATATAAACTTGGGAATACTCATAGCCATATCAATTACCTCCTTGATGAAGGAGAGTTTCCCCATATACTCAAGCAACAAATCAATACAATGTGTTGCACATGGAGTCTAAGACAATGTGCAGTGTCTCTCCACAAGCGTCTTGCTGACAAACACATAATTTGTTGCATTATCTGTTATGACTTGCACCACACTCTGCACACCAATCTCACATATGAACCCATCTAACAACTTACATATCAATGTTGAATCTCATATACGTGTTGATGCATCCACTGATTTAATAAATATGGTGCCTTTTGGAAAAGGTACCAAGAAATTTAGAAGGGTCATACCTTTCTTATTTGTCCAATCATCAAACATCACTGTGCATCCAGACACCTCTCGTGTTTGTTTCAACTTTGTTAATTTAGATTTGATGTTCTGCTTTTTTGCTTGAAGGATTGGCCATCGCAACTCCTCATATGTAGCACTTTTGTACGCTGGGCCCACAACAACAATAGCATCACACATTGACTGCCAAAATGGATTGGTTTTGGTGATGTTGAGAGGTAAGTCGCTCCAGAGAAAACACCTCCCCATAACTCTATTTATGTCTTGCTTCTCTTTTTTTTATCCATTGATTTTATGTAAGGTTGTGCTACATGCTCTGTTCGTGAACAAAAAATGATGACCTCCCACTCTTAGTAAAATTAGCGCTAGCATGTGACGCTGTAAAGCCACTTCCACTACCCTCAACCCCAAAATTGGAAGAAGATATCCCAAAAGATCTACTTTTGCATTCAACTTTGTTTCTTTTTGCATCTTCTTTCTTTATGTGTTTTTCATCAATTGCTTCAAGAACTTTTTGTATAAGCTTCGCACTAGATTCCTTACAAAGCCCAACATCATGCCTAAGGAGCCTAGCTAGATGTTATTTCAATCGCGTAACCTCTCTTGTCATGTTGTCCCCACACAATTTGCATGTTAGATATGTCTGATTTGTCCACCATCAGGTTCTCCATACTCCCAAAACGGGTCCAAGGATTTTGGCATATTTTTAGTGAATTAATTCAAACCTAGGGCACCAATAAACAAAGAATTGGCATTAAACTCCCTTTCACAAAAAATAACAACCACCTCATTTTAAAAAATAATTTTTTTTACTACATTATTTGCAATGAAAAATAACAATAAGAGGGTGCATAAGAAAGTTAAAAAAAGAAATGAAGCTTGTTGTCCAAATATGGAGAAAACCCTTCCATTGGCTCATGGGCATGAAAATCATAGTAAATGGGAAAAAAAACAAAGTGTTGGTAGGCAAAGAGGCAAGCAAGCATAACCATAAATCTATGAAAAAATCATTAAACATAAGGGTTTTTAAGAACATATCTGTTAATGGAAGAAATGCAGTTTCTCTTGAATATTTGATCCACAAAAAAAATCTTAGTTGGTGGTGATAATAGTTGTTTGATCCTCAATCCCTCCTTGAAAATCACCACAAAGCTCTTCCCCTTCTTTCTCCAAGACTAAGAATGAAAAATGAACAAATAAAACCCAAAAAGTTGTTTTTCTAGCTGTGACCTAGCTTGTTAAGAAATAAATTAGGTCATCGCATGATAATTTTCCGAGATATCGGCGATATTTCATAAATACTGCGATATTATCAAGCAAGAAAATATCACAATATTTTCTCGGCAATATTTCGTTTTGCCAAAAATATCGCGATATTTCAGAATCTCGCTGATACCTCGACGATACTATCAACATTGATACAAGCTCCCATATGTGGAACAAGTTTTGTTTGACCTAATGTAAAAACATAAAATGAAAAGATCCTTTAGGTATCATATTGCTTTACCTATTTTTTTAATAGATATGACTGGAGATTTGCTATTAAGTTTCTTAGAGGAGGCCTCATGTAAGCTTGCGACAAGTATCCTAGAGGTGATTGGCTATAGCCTTTTGTGTTGTAAACATAAATTGTCTGTAAATTTATGAGTGAAATTTTAGCCTTGCTATGAACTCTATTCGGGCCAAGTGTACTATAGTAGGCAAGTACGTGAGTTCTTGTTACTAAAGCACCTTGCCAATGTGATGGCACAGGGTCGAGTATGCATCTTACCAATGTGATGTCATAGGGTTAAATATACTTGACACTCTCAGGTTTAGGCTTTGTTGATGAGTCGACCAGAAATGATATCTTAGGATGGATCTGCCCGGATATTGTTAAAATGACAACAATTAAAAGATTGTAAATGTAATGTTTTATTGATTAAGCACTTGTGTAACTATAGACAATTTTTGTAACAATGCCTTTGTATTAAAATGTTGTTGTTTGAGAGGCTTATTGTAACTAGAGAGTCATTGTTGACAATAAATCATAAGCGTTCCAATCCCTTTCCCTGCTGAGGTTTCCTTAACACATTGTCAGGGTTTTACAACGTAAAATTTGTGTCTATGTGTATGCATTCAATTTCTTGTTTTGTGCATATTTTTGTTTCTTAATTAATTATTTATGGGCTTAAAATACCAACAAGTGGTATGAGAGCCAATAATTGCAAGGGTTGCTAAATAAAGGTTGAGAAGAGAAATTGAACTCTGAAGTTTGCAAAGCAAATCGTGAGGCAGGAGTCATCATGCAAAGAGACAAAAATGTCACAAGGAATTTGTGAATCATTTTTTGGAGTTGAGTTGTCACTCGTGAAGCAAAGTCTGAAACTTGTAAAGGAGTGGACGAGCAATGCAAAAAAGGGGGACCCTCAGAAAAGGAATTAAGGGTGGCCATAGCCGCCAAACCCTAAATTGTTAATGTCAAGGTGCAAACAGCCGCCAAAGGAAAGTTGTGCAGAAATCTGCACGCAAAGGAGTCAGACCCACAAACAACCACCATTTTTGGAGCCTGTGAGCGAAGTTTGTAGCAGGGCGAGGGTAAAAATTGTGAAGCAAAATTGAAAACAAGTCGGGTTCAAGCATAAAACTAGCTGTCGGGCTGGGTAATTTTTTTCTTAAAAATCTTTGCAGAGTTTTTATTTCTGAAATTAATCACTAAAAAATTGATTTTTTTGTGAACAAGAAAATTGGAGTAGGGTTTTTAAAGAATTAGCAGAAACCTTTTTTTGTTTACGTTTCTTTAAAAAAAGGCAGTAGGGTTTTGTTTGAAGAAGAGAAAACAAAAGTGTTTGGGTATTCTTGAAGGGAAGCAATGTTTAAAATTTTTGGTTTAAAATCCTAGTGAAAAACCCAAATTGAGAAAATTTAAAAAAAGGGGAAAACTTTAGTTGAGAGAAAAAAAATTAAAAAGAGAAAACCCTAGTTGAAGGAAAAAAAAATTAAAAAGGGAAAACCCTAGTTGAAGGAAAACAAATTAAAAAGGGAAAAACCTAGTTGAAGGATTCATGATAGATTTTTTCTTTTTTTCGAAAGAACCCAATCATTAAAATAAAATTATTAAAGGAGCCTATGTAGAAGAAAAATGACTAGTGCCAAGTTTGAGGTGGAGAAGTTCGTCAGTAAAAATACTTTTGCATCGTGGAAATTGAAGGAATGATATTTGCTGGTGCAACAAGGGTTGCACAAAGCATTAAATGGGGTAAGAAAGAGACCTGTTGGCATGTCAGGTTTGGAATGGGAGGACTTGGACACTCGAGCTCTCAATATCATTAGGTTGTGTTTGGTGAATGATGTTCTCTTCAACATTGTTAAAGAAACCTTAACAACATGTCTGTGGGCTAAATTGGAAACCTTATACATGACCAAGTCTCTAACCAATAGAATTTACGTTCTTTTTTTCCAAGAAGAAAAAAAACATTTTCATTATAGATAAAGAAAATAACTATGCATATTTTTTTCTTTTACATCATGTTGCTTCGAGTCTATTATATATCTCTGTAGTTGTTATCTAAAGTTCTATTTTCTATACTTGCTTCTATTTGTCCTATACATCAAAAAGTTTCTACTTTGCTCCTTAAAGAAAATGTTGAGCACAAAATACATGTTATCATATTGGTAGATTTAAGGTTTTTGTGGCGTGTTTGTGCAGGTAAAGAGTTCAGATTTTCCAAAGAGTTGCTTGAAAATTGTCGACGTTTCGAATCGAAAGGAGGATCCATATTCAAGACAATGATTGAGAGAAAATGAAGTGAGGATACCCCATAGGGTACCGAAATAAAACTTGCCCCATCATAGCATGATGTGTCCAGACCCTTGCGAGCTGCCATAACCAAAAGATTAGTAGCAGATCAACCTTGGAGCTGCATTGCATCCATCCTTTGACAGTGTGTTTGGCTCACTAATTTTTTTGGAAGATGTGTGATATGGAGATCCTTCTGAAGTCACTAATCAACACCCTGATCCTATGTTGCCAGTTGATGAGAGAAAGTGTCTCTAATTTAAATATTTCATTGGCCCACTCTATAACAGTCTTGGAGTCTCCATGGATGACTAATTCCTCTAAACCAAGCCATTCGGCGCAGAATAGGATGCCCCATAATGCGAGAAGTTTGGCCCTTGTATTTGATACTTTACCACTATTCCAATGAAAGCGAAAAATCTGCTCCGGATCTAAATGTATAGCCATACCATTGCCACAGGTTGTGAAAGATGTAGCCCCATTGAAAAAGGCCTTTGGGAAAGTAGCCACAGATCCCTAGGGCACCAAATGGTTTTTGGAACCTACATAACTTGGGATTCGAATTCCTTATAATAAGATGAAATCCTAGTGTTGGTCCTGATGACATTCGACAAAACCTGCTTGAAAATGAATGCGTCCATAACCCACAAAATTCCCCAAAGGATGAATAAGGGAAAATAGCTATGATGTTTGTGATCCACGATCCACTTCTCAAGGCATAATCCGATGTCAGTTCTTCCCCAATAATTTTGTAATCCAACAAATTAAGCACTCCAAGCCAAATCGAAATACAAAATGGGCATTGCAGAAAAATGTGGATTATGTCTTCTTTCTGAATCCGATCAAGACCGCACCGCCCTGGAACTTGTAAACCCCTCTTAATAAGGTTATCCAAAGTTAAAATGCAGTTGTGTATCACCAACCAAATGAAGCATTTGAATTTCTAGGGCGTGTTCCATCTCCAAGACCTTTTGAGCCAGATGAAATGTTGATATGATGCATTAACCTGTGTAATGATGGAGTATGCCTCACTAACTTTAACCTGAGCTTTGTGAAAAGCTCCATTCCATCTTAATTTGCCTATCTGTGGGGTCAGTGATATCCCTGCAAGCTTCAGTTTTAAAATATAGTTTGTCCATTCATGAGCGAGATGTCCCGACAACCCAAGCATTCATGCGTCTTTCCCACATGTAGAATGTGAAGAGGATGTGTTATGAAACCAGCTCACAAAAAGATAGAAAAGATAGATCAACGCCTTAGAATTTAGCCTCTTCGAGGGGGCAACCTCTTTTACATTACACAAATAAACAATTCTTCGATAATACAAATGACAAGACCTCCTTTCTATATATAGGAGTATAAGGAGTCATAATATAATCAGAGCTGACATAACAATAATAATGGAAGGGAACAATAATAAGAATAGTGGGCTTCTATGGGGCACAATAGTAACAATATGGGGACTACATGGGTACAACAATATAATAAGTGGGCTATACTAATAACAATAAGGGGCTACACTAGTAGTATAGGGGCCTAACATGCCCCTCTCCTTCAAAAAGTGTTGTCCTCAACGCTTGAGTAGTTCTTGATGCTTATGTAGAATATTCGTGTCCTCCCATGTGGAATCTTCAGTGGGTAATTTCTTCCACTTGATGAGATACTCTGAAATTGATCGATTTCGTAGTTGTCGGGTTCTTGTTTCTATGACTGCTCCAGGTTCCAATATGATTTTTCCTTCCTCTTCAAGTTCTGGCAATATTGTTCGAATTGGGATCTTCTGCAACTTTTGAATGAGTGGCCATACTTCTTCGTCCTTATTCCATTCATCCTTTGCTTCGTTTTCCAATTTGGTTGGATAATAGAAATAGAAGAAAACAATGCTTTCACATCCTCATCCTTTCTTGAGAGTGCATTTGCAACAAAATTTGCTTCCCTTTTTTATAGATGATGTCAAACTCATAACCCAATATATTTGTGACCCATTTTTTCTGTTCTTCTACGGATAATATTTGTTCTAAAAAGTATTTAAGACTATCATGATCCATTTTTACCTTGAAGTGTCTTCCCATTGGGTAAGGTCGCCATTTCTTAAGTGCATGTACTATTGCTAACAATTCCTTCTCATAAATAGCCTGCTTGAGATGTAGCCGTAAAAATACCCAATCGCCTACATCAAAACTTTTTTCAATGTGATGTTGATCTACCTGTTGTTTCATTCGATTCTGCACCAAAGTGGCGTTATCCTTTAAAAGTTGGAGAACTTGTTGATGCTCGATGTGATCTTTCACTGTTGAGGAGTGGTAATTTCTTCCAATGCTTTACAAGATATGGTCAGATTCATTTCTTGATGCTCGATGTGATCTTTCACTTCTTGAACATTTTTCTTCTTGACATGTCCTTCTATCTTGATAATTTGAGTGGTAATTCCGGCCAATGCATTACAAGATATGGTTGGATTCATTTCTTCTTTTTCGATGTGATATTTCACTTCTTGAACCTTTTTCTTCTTGATATGTCCTTCTATCTTGAGAGTTTGAGGAGTGGTAATTCTTGCCAATGCTTTACAAGATATGGTCGGATTCATTTCTTCTTTCTTTGGGGTTGGTTCCTGGTGTATATACTCTTCCTTTAATGTTTCTTGATCATTTTCTTCCTCCTCTTCATAATCTATGTAAAATAATTTCTTCTTAGCACACTTATGACCTTTAGTGCATTTGCTCTCACAATTGTAACAAAGCCCTTTTTCTCTTTTCTCTTCCAATTGTTGTGGTGTAACCCTTGTAGGTTGTGGAAGGCTAGGAGAAACAACACTTCCATTATTATAGTTGTGAGGGGT
>APFE031512417.1:0-75090 GCA_000404065.3 Pinus taeda | reverse complement strand
TAAAAATTGATCCGGTTCTAAATATGAAGATGCAATACATACCTTTTGTAACAGTGGTACACCATGTAGATCAAAATATTGCTCCATCTGAAGTATCCAATTTACTAGACCCTTGCCATCAAACTTCCTCATATCGCCTTTTCTTGATTTTAGGAGCTCGATCTTGAAATGACTATAACTCTGTAATTTCAATTCTTCCAGTTCTGAAATTGCGACTTGTAGTAGCCCTTTGTGCCCTCTTTCCAATGCCACCAGTTTGATCCAAATTGGATTCTCGAAGGAAGAGTTATGCCAAATCTCCCATGGTGACCTGATTATAGACTAGTTCAGTGGAACGAACTTGTGCGACGTGCGACGTGTCACTGTTTCGACCTTTGAATCTGAAAAATGTATACAAGAAACTACAGTCTGTCCTCGTTCTGTAAATTCTTACGAAATTTCAATCTAATGCTCAAAACAAAAGTTATGACTATTTTCCCCAGGTCACCTTTTTGGAATGTAATTCGGGAGTCTGCAAAAAGACCAAATTCCTTAGATCATATCTTCACAAATATAGCACCAAAAGCTCTGAAATTTGGACCCGAGCTTCCAACCGATTTCAACCCAAATGGGTTTTTTATTAGCATCTGAAACGTCGCAGAATTTTTTTTATAGCGCAAATGCCACAATGACCTGTTTGGAGCAGCGAAACCCTTGAATCTAAAGCTCTGATACCAAATATTAAGAAACCAGCTCACAAAAAGATAGAAAAGATAGATCAACGCCTTAGAATTCAGTGTCTTCGAGGGGGCAACCTCCTTTACATTACACAAATGAACAATTCTTCGATGATACAAATGACAAGTCCTCCTTTCTATATATAGGAGTCGAAGGAGTCATAATATAATCAGAGCCGACATAAAAATAAGAATGGAAGGGCACAATAATAACAATAGTGGGCTTCTATGGGGCACAATAATGGGGACTACATGGGTACAACAATATAAAAAGGGGGTTGTACTAATAACAATAAGGGGTTACACTAGTAGTATAGGGGCCTAACAGGATGCAAGGGAGATATTAATGTCATTGTGAACATAAACAACCAAGTCAAGTAAAATGGTGATGAGGGCATAAGATAGGGTATGAGTACCTTCCACTCTGAAAGCATCCAGACTGATTTCTAGAATAGATCGAGAGCCAATTTTGCATGTCAAGTTCCCAAGGAACCAGTGTTTGGAAATAAGCAAGTTGGATCAAGTGCCCTTGAATGAATTCATACTAGAACATCCATGTTGTATAGATATTTCACTTTGATGATCCTATTTTACAACCCATCATTGCACACAACCCTCCAAAATATTTTAAGTAGTAAGGCCACGTTGGAACTTTCCATGCCTTTGAGGCCCCAACCGCTATCCTCAACCTATTTTGACAGCACCTCTAACCCGACAAGGTGAATTTTCCTTTTAGAACATTGTTGAAGTTTCGAAAATCGCTGCAACAACATGGGGGAAAACCATACCAGGATCCTCATCATGCCATTCACCTGCATAAAAATCATTCCTCCACAAGAATGATACTTGACAACCCTGTCGGATAGTGACATAGATACACAAATACATATACATAAACATTAGCATAAAAAAATCATGGTCCTATTAGGCAACGACATACATACACACATATATATACATTGAATGTTAGCATTAATAATCATGATCCACGATGACCCTGTCAGACATGACATACATACATATATGTATACACATATAGACATCAACATAATGATGATCACAACATAATTACTAGATATCATAAGGTCAAGGTTAAGAGAACTTCCTTTATGTGTGGAACACTTGTGGAACACATACACAACATCGAGAACAATAGTTCCCAACATAGCCAAGGTATCTAATGCCTCAGATCCATTTACTTCACCTTTCATGTTACCTTTCCCTTGAATATACTGCCACTGTTCATTTACACCAATGGACCGAACCAATCTAACCTATTGTCATAGTCTTACCTTTCGTTGTACTTACACGTGCACCGAGCTTCATCTTTGTCTTACATTACCCGTTGGGTACCACACAACTCTCCTCGAACTCCATTAAATTTCCTCTTTTCAAAACCAATTCTCAAGACTCAAAACATAAAAGGCAAGACAATAAGC
Organism: Pinus taeda; assembly: GCA_000404065.3. NCBI lineage: Eukaryota > Viridiplantae > Streptophyta > Pinopsida > Pinales > Pinaceae > Pinus > Pinus taeda. The sequence continues at coordinate 72,935 of APFE031512417.1, read as the reverse complement.
AAAGAAGAAGAAAACCATGAAAACCAATAACAACACGACACCACAACAAAGTGGCAAGGCCTTGCACCATACATAAACAAAACCACAAATCAAGCTCAAAATTTCACAAAATACCAAAAGCACAAGATTGGAAACATACACTATGACTCAATCCCCATGGTTCACAAGGAAAGATCAACTAGAGCCTTCTTCAAAATTTCATGGCAACCTCTCATGCCATGCAACTCCCTACATCATACTGCCATAAACACATAATTGTCAGTGCATAAGTAAACATAACAATACTCTGGTTACCTTACTTTGTTGTGCCAAGCACGTCACTTTCAACTAAACATATCCATGTCATATCTAAAGGAACTCTAATTCCCTTGACATATCCACCTGTAAGTAGAGACTAGCTAATATACTTGTCAAGTAGATGTTCATGAATGTAGCACATACCTGCAAAATTTTAGGCAAGATTAGGGTTAATAAGGCTTCATGTATGCAAATAAATCATTCGTTTGGAATTAGGGTTTCCAATCACAGCCAAAGGAATTCTTTCCCAAATCCTCTATTTTACGTTTTTACCTTGTTGTAATCGAGGCTTACTGTGTACTATAACATCAACCAACTGTTAGTTATATAAACACATAGACTATTACCTTATCATGCTAATACTAAACATGTTACCCTGCAACTGCTCACACATGTCAACCACATGTTCCAAACATCAAGACAACCATATGTATCAATTTGAAATCAACCTTTACCAAGACTAACAATCATGTCATAGTACATAATCAACTCATAGTCATTAGACATAATGATACAACTGTCACTTACCACACTCAAGTACATATCAATTGTCTCAACACGTATGTGTGAGTAAAACCAACTTAAAACTATGCAATCTTATAGATTCATACTCATATCGTGCGATTAGTCAAATATTCAACAACATATAGATGACATAATAGACACCAACACTCAAACACCAAATAGATGACATAATTAAACATTCAAGCACAAAGTAAATGACGTAAGCAAGCTCATACCTTAACGTATCTCAGGGGAGACTATCTCGTCTACACAATCAAGCTAGGTTAGCACAATGTAATCTCACAACATGTCAATTCAACCATAAATAAGGTCATGATATCCGTAATAGTCACCAGCTAACATGTTCACGTCATAACCTCATAAACATTTGTCATTCATGCATAACAATCACATATGTACGATCAACCTAGATTAGTACAACACAATGTCACAATAAATTGACTCATACCTGAATGTGCTTCAACATCCTTGAGTTCAAAAGATTCATATTTTGGCTTCAACTTGATCTTCTTATAATTTATCCAAAATCATTTGACGCAAGTCACCATGATCTGACCCACAACATACTGATCAAAAAATAATGATACAAATGTTTTCTAGAGTTTGAACTGGGGGAACACGGTAAATAGATACGAATGAAACCCAACAAAGCTATATCAATTGAAAGAAATATTGAATCCAAATAAAATTGCACATACAAAAGGGTGTCGATAAATTCCAACCATTCAAGTACGAAAATACTTAAAACACAAGAGTTTCAAGTGCAAATACATATGGATGTCTAAACAAAAGACCAAATCATGGTCTTCTGGTCAATAATTGCTAAGGATAGAGATATTAGCCATCTCTATAATGCATTCTTTGGAAACTACACTAAACAACCAAAAAGAGAGAACCTTATATTGTGGATACTCTTGTCATGTCAACTAGACTCCCCTCTTTAACTAAGATCCAAAATTCTACTTATCATGTCAACTATGCAATTCCTGAGACTGCCCTCTTTAACTAAGATCCAAAATTCTACTTATCATGTCAACTATGCAATTCCTGACACTGCCCTCTTTAACTAAGATCCAAAATTCTACTTACACCCTTTCGCAACATATGGTGACATTTTTAGTGTGTCATCGTGGAAGAGTAACATTTTAATGCTACTCTTTCCTAGCTAAGGTCTTATATTGTGGATACTCTTGTCATGTCAACTATGCAATCCCCGAGACTCCCCTCTTTAATTAAGATCCAAAATTTTGCTTACACCCTTTCGCAACATATGGTGATATTTTCAGTGAGACTCCCCTCTTTAACTAAGATCGAAAATTCTACTTACACCATTCCAGAACATATGGTGACATTTTCAGTGTGTCATCGTGGAAGAGTAACAATTTAATGCTACTCTTTCCTAGCTAAGCCATTGCAACATTTAGTACAATTGCTAGTTAAAGAGAAACCACATTTATGGATATTTAATGAGGCACATGCCTTGGACTTTTCGATTCCAGCGGTCGGATCTAGATCGTTAGTTAAGATTTCCTAAGAATTAGGGTTTTATTCCTTGGACTTTTCAATTCCAGCCGTCGGATCTAGATCGTTGGTTAAGATTTACTAAGGGTGTATTAGGGTTTTCGTTGTTATCTTGTATTGCCGTTCTCTATTTCTCATTGTTTCATTTGAGCGAGCTTTCCGTGATAGAGATATGCCCCGGCTGTCGTTATTCATTGGTTTTTGATTGTATGGAGGTTTTCTTCACTTTCGTTTCATCTTTTCTGCTGGTGAATTGTGGGGACTGCTATTCTTATTGCTTCTCCCATTGGTTTCTTAGCATTTAATGAAATGGGAACAATAAGCACCAAGCTAATGAGCACAAGGGCATTTAATCTTGTATGATTCCTGAACCATGTTTTGTTAGGGCGGCCGTTTCTTAAATGCACCTCTGATGCCGTTCCCGTTCTCGGCAGTGGATGACCTACATTTCTTCGATTGCTTTTGTTTCTAAGTTTTATATCGGGCTCAAATACGCGAAACGCGATTTCTACAGCAGCGCATATGTCAGGAAGATTTTGCAATTACTCTCCACCTCTACCAGGCACTTGTTCTCTTGAAATATATTCCGAATCTAGAGAAAAAGTGCCTTGTGATGTGGAGAGTAAAGAGCAGTTTCTGTAACAATCCCAGGGAATAAAGGAAGCCAGCCCAAGGTTCTTACTTTCAGCAAGTTATGAAGTTATTTTAAGCTTTTTACCACAGCAAATGACCAAAGTTCTCTCACTCGTGGAATGAACAAAATAGTCCCGAGGTATGTAGACATTCGCCAAAGTTAACTTGATTTTATACCATATATATTTTGCAAACTGAAATGGTATCCTTGCGATAGGTAGGTAGGTAAAGTATTTCTGGGCTTTATTGCCCTAAAATTGACTGGGTTTTTTCGGAGAGTATTTTTCTTGATATGTTTTAATCTAAAAATACCAATAGAATACTATATTCACAGCTTAATGTGTTAAACTGATCGCACCTTTCAAAATGACCTGATTTCTCCTAATTTGCTGTGGAGATTAATATTTCTGATGGTGTTTTCTATGTCGATGGTTGAAATTCCCCAAGGTTGTATTAGGGTTTTGGATGTTGTCGTGTTATCTCCATTCTTTATCGGCCAGTGATTCACTTCAGTGACCGTTTCTTAGGGGATTGGATTTATTCCTAATTTCCGGCCCAGCTATGGCTTTCTTTTATGTTTTCTGATTGCACACAGTTTTCTCTCTATTGTTATTTTGTTTCCCTGCAGGTTATTTAACACGAATCTCCACTTTTATGGCTTTTGCTATTGGGTTTTCCTGCGGACGTGTAAGAAATTCGCAGCTGGCAGCCCTCAGACTTGGATATTACCATGTCTATGTTTCCCTTAACTGTCTTTCCTTAGGGTGGCCCTTTCTTTCTCTTATGAATGACAGCTCCCTTTTTAATGCATCCGCCATTCCATTCTTGACAGTGGATGGCCCGCATTTCTTTCAATGATTTTTTTCTTTATAATGGCCCTTTTTTGGATATTGGTATCTGAGTATAGCCTAGTTCTTGTGATAGGCCACAAATTAAAATAAATCACGGTAATTAAAAAGGTGATTAAGGAAAAAGAACATTATAAAGTCACTTTATTTAATGAAGAAAAAAGATGAACCATGATATTCGGACAACTTGGTATTTTGATAGCCTTCACAAAAGGAAAAGTAAAGTTGATTGATGTTTTGGTAAATTAATTTGTGGGCCCATAACCCATAGGTAGGTCCCAGGATTAGGAGACAAATCCTTAGCATGCTAAAATCTGAATTGTAATAAGAGTAACACAATGTCAAAATGGTGGAGATATTTATAGGAGACAAATCCTTGGCCTGCTAAAATCTGAATTGTAATAAGAGTAGTACAATGTCAAAATGGTGGAGATATTTATTGTGGGGAGATGATGATGAATAGTGGGAGAGATATTATCTGGGAGGTTGTGGGCTCTAGAGGTGTTTTGGCTATGGTTGACATCTTATTTTAGGAATCCCATCTCATTTGGATTGAATATTCGATGATTTGATTTTATGGGCTTATTGAGCTTTGTGGGTTTGTAGCTCATTCTCTGGGAGGTCGTGGGCTCGAGAGGTGTTTTGGCTATGATTGACATCTTATTTTAGGAATCCATCTCATTTGGATTGAATATTTAATGATTTGATTTTATGGGCTCATTGAGCTTTGTGGGTTTGTAGCTCATTCTCTGGGTGGTCGTGGGCTCCAGAGGTGTTTTTGGCTATGGTTGACATCTTATTTCAAGAATCCATCTCAATTGGATTAAATATTCGATGATTTGATTTTATGGATTGAATATTCGATGATTTGATTTTATGGGCTCATTGAGCTTTGTGGGTTTGTAGCTCTGAGTATGGATCTCTTCAAGGATGAAAATATCCTCCCTAGGGATCAATACTAGTTTTGGTGGTGAAACATGAACCCTACTTAGTCAAGAGGGGGAGAAGAACTTCAAGTTCTTCATTGGAACTTAGTGAGGAAGGACGAGATTTTGGAGCTTTTTTAGAAGGCTAAATAAATGTATGTTACGGATAGGGGAGAGTTGTTTTTGGCTATGGTTGACATCTTATTTGAGGAATCCATCTCATTTGGATGGAATATTTGATGATTTGATTTTATGGGCTCATTGAGCTTTGTGGGTTTGTAGCTCTTAATATGGATCTCTTCAAGGGTGAAAATATCCTCCCTAGGGTTCAATACTAGTTTTGGTGGTGTAACATGAACCCTAGTTAGTCAAGAGGGGGAGAAGAACTTCAAGTTCTTCATTGGAACTTAGTGGGGAAGGGCGAGATTTTGGAGCGTTTTTAGAAGGCTAAATAAATATATGTTTATAAATAGGGGAGTTGAGCCAAAGGAGGTTTTCGAAAAGGACCTAATTACTCCAACTTATCTATTTGTTGGGTTTCCTTTCAAAATAAATTTGATGTAATATCCCTCTCATTATCATAAATAAATAGTTGGGGTTTGTAGTGGAATTTGTGTACAAGCTTTATGATTATTGACCATAAAATTTGATAAATTCCTGGTCAAATTTTTGTGCTTTTTTTTTTCCAAGAAAATTCATATATATATATATATATATATATATATATATATGAAATTTTAAATAAGTAAAGGGGATTTTGCATTCTTTTAGTTTTATACCGGGTTTAGATAGCAAATTCTACAACAACCCATATGTTATATGTTTTGATGACTTTGCCATTACTCACTAGTGCCATGAGACACTTGTTCTCTTGAAAATGAATTATGAATTTAAAGAATCAGTGTCTTATGAATGTTGAAAGTAAAGAGAAATTTTGGTAACAATTCGAGGGAATGGAGGAGAGAATTGAAATCTAGTGGAGGGGATCAATTATCCAAATCATTCAAGAAAATTCATATAATTTTTCTGGAATTTTAAATAAGTAAAGGGGATATTACATTCTTTTAGTTTTATATCGGGTTTAGATAGCAAATTCTACGATAACCCATATGTTATATGTTTTGATGACTTTGCCATTACTCACTAGCGCCATGAGACACTTGTTCTCTTGAAAATGAATTATGAATTTAGAGAATAGGTGTCTTATGAATGTTGAAAGTAAAGAGAAATTTTGGTAACAATCCGAGAGAATGGAGGAGAGAATTGAAATCTAGTGGAAGGGATAACAACCAATTATCCAAATCATTCAATCTAAACCAAGGGGTTTGCTAAGATTAGTTATTAACATAAGATTGTCCACTTAGTGAAAATAATTCTAGATAACATTCTTATCCAAATCCAAAGTTTACTCCCATTGTTAATACTTCATTATATTATATTATATACCTAACCATCACCCTTTATTTGAATCTATATTGATGATGAATCTAATGTAACAAGAAAGGATAAATATCTAATTGAATACATCAAACCAAAATTCTAGGTATTGCTCATGATTAACAACAACTGTACTTACCAAACTTATAGAGTCTAACTATTAGCTAATCATGCCAAATAAGAATTTTGGTTGTGTATTGATTTTAATGTAAAATTTTATACATATACACATTTATATTTTGTTATAGTTATAATTTATAAGATGGAAATGAAGAGTGATTGTTAATTCTATGCTAGAAAATTATGAGTTGTTAAAGTTGGGAGTAAACTTTAGATCTAGGCAAGAATGCTATTTAAAACTAACCCAACTAATTTGGTAGTCATGTGTTAGTAACTAATCTTTGTCCAATAAATGTTCCTAACCAATTATTTGTTCCACTTAATTTGATTGTTATTTGTTTAACAAATTGATGGACCCAAAATTAGCTTGAGCTCCTCATCACACTTTTTTTTGTGAAGTTGAAAACTTGCGTTACTTGCTAATAATGGATTACAATTTGGTATTGATAGGGTCTGACGTTGGATAGTCCCTATCAAATACATAAATTCAAACTTTTTAAAAGCGTTTGTCCAAAATCTAATCCTGCCAGCTAAATCTACAAGTCTAAAACAATAGTTGGGCCTCGAGTGCCCATAATAAACTAATAGGTACAAAAATAATGCATAAAGACTAATAAAACTAATAGAGAAAACCTTTAGGAGTGATCAAAGTCAGTGGCTTCTATTCTGATGCTCTACTTGTTGCTACTAGGAGAGTAACTTGGTTCTAGAGGGAGGCACACGTGTCTTTCAATGTGCTCGAGCCTTCTACCCATGGTTGTTAGTTGCCTTTGCATGTGATACAAGGATAGTAGCATGTCTTCTTTGTGGCATTTTTATAAAAGGGAAATTTGCCAAGGAGGAATTTAATAGAGAAAACCTTTAGGAGTGATCAAAGTCAATGGCTTCTATTCAGATGCTCTCCTTGTTGCTACTAGGAGAGTAACTTGGTTCTAGAGGGAGGCACACATGTCTTTCAATGTACCCGAGCCTTTTACCCATGGTTGTTAGTTGCCTTTGCATGTGATACAAGGATAGTAGCATGTCTTCTTTGTGGCACTTTTATAAAAGGGAAAGTTGCCAAGGAGGAATTTAAGGTGCCATTAGATGTTCATAGTATGCATATATTGGTTGTATCTGCCCCTAGTTTGACCAACGTTACACACCCACTACCCAACTTCAACGAGCACTTGAGAGTCAGTTAGGGCGTGTTGTTCATTTTCCAAATCTTGTTACACTTGGGTCAATTCACCTTGAATGGGATGCAGGGCCAATTCCGAAAACGTTGGTGTTGCATAGCTTGCTACTAAAGCTAAGAATGGAAGGCCACAAAATAAAGAAAGGTGGTTGGCCTGGGGTCAAACTTCCTAGATAAACTCGAGGAAAGAAGCAAGGAGATGGTTGTCCTGGACAAGGGGTTGAGGCTCCCACTTGTGACCAAGAGTCAGTCAAAATTAGACTAGAATTGGTAAAAATACTGGAACAAAAAACCGGTCAACCAAAAACATGTAAAATAGTAAAATTTTAAAGAAAACCACATATATTCATGTGCATCCATATGAATCCAAACCATTTTATACAAATAAGCAAAATTCTCATTTATAGGGCATGTAAGGGTGAACATAACCAAAATAACACCAAGTGCAATCCATCTTTGAATAAAAAATGCATTAAAAAACAAGACTTGGATGGCCTCTAATATCCAAAAAAAAATCAAACTACAACAAATACCTATATACAATCAAAATATTTGCCTACATTGGGATCTTCGTCATCATCATCCAAGTGTTAACATAAGATTAAAAAATGCTTAGTATGTCAATTAAAGATTTTGTTTGAGTGTTGGGTACATGTTTAGTAGTATCATGATAGAGGAGTTCAACAATCAATGCCACTAACATCAAGGTACATAGAGGAATTGGTGCTCTTGATTAAATGCTAGTTCAATACCCTCATACATGACAAAATCCAATGGAACCATTGGAATCCCCCCAATCTTGAAATCCTGAAAAATCGTTAAGTTTGTTGGATTTTGAGTGAGATCTAAAATTCTACTTTCTCCATATGAAAAATCCAATGAGGTCGGAACCAATTTCAAAATATCCCGAGTCATTTTATGGTAATGTTAAAAATTTAAGTAAAAGGATGAAAGAGAATTTACTTTAAGAATTTAACATTGCCATCAATTGTATAGCAATAGTAGGGCCATAGGCTTGAATATTAGACACCTATTGTGGTGGGCTAGTGCCCAACTATGATAAAAAATAAAAGAAAAAAGCCAAAACAGACCCCACTTGTTGTGTTACGCGCGGCTTTATTGAACTGGTATCGAATTGGTCGGTTTGTTTCTAAATCGGTGAGTCCGGTACAAAATCGGCCAAAAATGGTTCAAGTCACTGGTGCAAATCGGTTTTTGCCTCAAAATGGGTGGATCGGCCAGTTCAGATTTGGTTCGATTCAATCCTAATAACACTCGTGAGAACGTTATCAGAGAATGATGGGGAGAAGTCTAACTAATTATGATCATGCATTTTATTTATGATTTAAAGAGACATTAATTATAGCAAATAACTAATGTGTCAAGAATTTGAATCCTAAATGGAGGAGGATCATTGGGTTTGATGTGAAAATTTGAGAAGAAATTGACCATTTATCTATTATAATAGACATACTTCTCTCTCTCTCTCTCTCTCTCTCTCTCTCAAACACATGCACATCATATCAAATTTTTTTCTAGATCTAGGTTGAGCATAGGTTGGGGCCAACCGCATTATTGGATGGAAAAATAATCTATCCAATTGTTGGATGTTGTCACAAGGATTATGTCAGTTTTGGTCGAGCCTGGATGCCTCTTGGCATAATTTTTATCTCTCACAATTGGCTTACACCTCTATATCCTCTCTCACAATTGGATTACACCCCCATTCTCTCCCATGAGATTTGAACTTGTGACTTGATCGATACTAAACTCCACACAATCCAATAGGCTACACCTCATGGGTATGCGCACACACACCACACCTTTGATACGCTTTTGATGACGTGAGGGATTAATCAAGTGGCTTTAAATATTGATGTAATTTAGTTCTAGAAGTTAGAGGTCTATGTGGATACATATATGAGAAAGCTCACGAGGAAGGAATTTTGAATAAGGAATGATAATGTATCAATGATATAAATTGGATCCTTCTAAAGGCAAGAATCAAAGTATGCTAATTGTGTTCATTGAAATATAATGAATAATGAAACATATTAAAATAAATTATGGATCCAATTTTGTTCATTTGTATTGGTTGTTAATGTAGTGCATGTCTAGTTTATTATATGTGGTATCAAAGCAAGCTTCAACGCTAGAGCTCCTGCGTGTTTGATAAAAAGTTGATGTTTGCATGTCGATTTTGTTATGCATGTAGATGACACGTTGGTCATTTTGTGACTATTGTATTAAAGTCATTATAGAACTACTAGAAAGATGGATTAGTCTCTTACATTCATTTTATTTCTGGTAAGATTTGCATTTAGAGTGCATGCAATATGTTTGATAAAACATTGTATTGGTGGTTCACATAGTGCATGTTAAGGGCATTAATATGTCTTATCAGAACTTGTTTCAACACTAGGACCCATTGGTCTTTTATGTTGTTTGATAGATGATGTGTGTATGTTGACTTTGGTGTGCATATTGAATTGTTGTGTTTGCTAATTGGGATGCATGTTGGTTACATGTTCTTTTTTGTGACAATTACGTTATGGTCATCACGGAGCTACTAGAAAGAAGATTACATTCCTTCCATTAGAGTGCATGTAATATGTTTGACAAAAGGCTTCAACTAATGACTTAATTACTTGAAATTGTATGTCACTTGTGTTCAGGGAACAAAGCTTATTATTGCACCGAGAGGTGCTCTACAACCCAGTATAGGGTACATGAGTAGAGGTAATGTAAGTAAACATTTGAAATGTCGGTTCAGTTATAATCAATATATTTGTAATAATTATCCTTGCCTCTTAACCTAGAACACTAAAAAACGAGGTATAGTAAATAATAAAAAAAATATAAATAAACTAGGGGTATGGTAAATAAATAAAACCTCTTTCTATATTTACTCCATAAATCTCTTTATATTTACGAATACTCAAAAAAGAGGTTTTATTTAGGTGAAGCCTATGAGCCAACTACCATGGGCCAAATACCATATTTATAAAAGAGGTATGGTAAATAAATAAATATAAAAGAGGTATAATGAGATATGGTAGATAAGTAAAAATAGATCAAATAAGATTAGAAATAAACATCTAATTATATACCAAGGCTATGGGCCAAACACCATGGTAAATAAATGAGGTATGATAAATAAATAAAAATATAAATAAACTAGAGGTATGGTAAATAAATAAAAACCCCTTTTTCTATTTACTCCATAATTAGCTTTATATTTATGAACACCCAAAACATAGGTTTATTTACGTGAAGCATATGTGCTAAATTATTATTAATACCATGCAAAAAACGTTATTAACCCTAATATTAATATTTATTATTAAATCTAATATTCATATTAACATATTATAAGATTAATATTATTAAATTCAATAACCTTAGATTAATACAATATTAAATTTGTTATATTATAATATATATTAAGATTTCATGATATATATTAACTCTAAATATATATGGGAGGGAAGAACAAAGACATAGAGTGAGAGGTGGAGAGATGGGGGGGTGACAAGGGAGAGATGGAGATAAATTGAAGGAGAGGGGAGAGGAGGAATGGAGAGAGAGGGAGAGAGAGACACAAAGATGGAGGGGGGAGAGATAGGATTGATTTTGTGCTTACACTAAAACCAATGCACACTATTAATTTGATCACTTTAAAATTAATGTACCATTATACATCCAATTACATCAAATTAGAAATCAACATCTACACTGAAATCAATGCAAGCAATCAAATAAGATTAGAAAACAACTTCTACACTGAAATCAATGCATCTAATGCAAGCAATCAAATAGGATTAGAAATCAACATCTACACTCAAATCAATGTATCTATTGCAAGTAAGCAAATAGGATTAGAAACCAACATCTACATTGAAATCAATGCATTTAGTGGAAGCAATCAAATAGGATTAGAAATCACCATCTACATTGAAATCATTGCATTTGGTGCAAGCGATCAAATAGGATTAGAAATCATCTACATTTGTTAAAATTGGCAACTAGGGCCAAACTCCACTTGGATGAATACTGATATTTTTCTTGGATTCCTCTCTCTGAGAGGTGTACGATTGATCTAAAGATCATTTGTTTTTTACATGTACAAATGAAGTTATGAATTTATTTTGATTATGATCAAATTGTCAAGGTCGGCTAGCAAACTTATGTAGGCTCAGAAGCCCAATAGTCACGTCTATTCATCCTCAACATTGCCTATAAATAGAAGGTGACTTAGCCTCATGTTCACACTTCTCTCTCTCTCCCCTCATTGATTGGGTATGGATTTCTGGGCCTCTCTCTCTCCACGTCTGAAATTTCAGGAGAGTGAAGTTTCAGGAGGCCGAAATTTCAGGGGAGTGAAATTTCAGGAGGCTGACTTTTTGGACAGTTTGACCAAGTGTTGACCAACATGCGTTGACCTCCTTTGACTGCGTTTTTGTGAGGGCTATCTCTGTTTGGGCAGGCCACATATTTGGGCACAAAAATCAAGGCTAAACATTGACTGTTGACCAACGTTGATTTTTCTAGTTAGGGCTCTTTTGCTACTGTTATAAATTATCATATTTGTAAATTTTAATATCTCTCTTTGCTGAACTATTGAAGACTAAAATACGATTTGATCAAGGGTTTCCTCACATTGCAGTTTGTCCCTGGCTGGTGCCACATCTTGTGTCCTCTTGTCTTGGCCATGTTTATGTTCTATCTACATTTTACTATCATGTTTATGTGATTGCTAATCTGAACATTGATACTGGGCTAATAAAGAAATTGAAGTAAAATTGCTCTAAAGCATTAAACATACCATTGTTGTCTAAAATTAACATGGTATTAGAGCTGAGGTAAGGACAAAGCCCAAGCAAGAGTGAAAGAGCAATCACCAAAGATAGTTGGACAAGCACAAAAGGTTTAATGGGTTCCTCATCCTACTTCCTGGTTGAAGACAAGCTACATGATAAATTTGACTATCATGGATGGAAGATGTCTCTTGATTTGATTTGACCTTGGAAGAAAAATAAGTGATGGACTATGTGCAGGGTAAAATCCCTGAACCTCCTTCAAATGCATCGGCTATTGAGAAGAGCAACTACAATAGGGCTGAAGTCAAAGCAAAGAAGATTATCAGGGATTCCATTGACAAGCATCTGGTAGCTTACATCTTCGAATTGAATACCTCCAAGGAGATCTACGACAGGTTGGTTGGCATGTTCAAGGTTAGTAATGCTAATCAAATTCTATTTCTCAAGAATAAGTTGAAGGATATTAAGAAGGGCAAGGACGAGGATATTTAATCCTATTTCTTGAGGATTACTAAGATCAAGAATGATCTACTCTCGATTGAAGAAGTCATTCCTGACAGGGAAATTACTCTCACCACCCTTGGAGGACTCCTACCTGAGTGGTATGTATTTAGAACCACGTCCTTAATAATGATCGAATTCCAGGGTTTGAAGAATTGATGTCGGATGCATTCAAGAAGAAACAAGAATGGTGGAGCAAGAAATGCCTACTAATAGAAACAACCCCACTGCATTCTCCGCTCATGCCAAAAGGAGAAATAATGCTCGTGAAGGGAGTAGGGAATGTTACCCTTCAATTGAATCAAGGTAACACTATTCATTTGCAAGAAGTACTATATGTACATGATCTCAAGAAGAACTTGGTGTCCATTTCAGCCACGGAGGACAAAAGATTCAAGGTGGCATTTATCGATGGAAAGGTACATGTTTGGAAAAGAAATTTTAAAGATGCTTTTACTCTTGGGTTCAGGGTTGACACTTTGTATCAAGTTGGAGAAGTCCATTGGGAGCCATGTCTTGCGACACATCTCTACAATCTGAACTATGGCATTGCAGGTTTGCCCATCTTCATTATAGGGCCCTACCCGATGTGAGAGAGATGTTGATAGGTATGCTCAAGTTCAAAGTAGAGCATGAAGGTGTATGTCTGGGATGTGTCGAAGGAAAACTTTGAAGGGGACCATTCCCCTCAAGTAATCACAAGACCACAAATATATTGCAATTGATCTACTCTGACATATTTGGTATGGTGCCCGTAACTCTTTGGGAGGATACTTATATTATCTCACCTTTACGGATGATTGTTTTTGCAAGACCTGGATCTACTTCTTGAAGAAGGATGAAGTGTTCACCTAGTTCCAACACTTCAAAGCCTTGATCGAAAACCAATCCGAGAATAAAATCAAGATATTGAGGACTGATAATGGGACCAAGTACGATCCAATGAATTTCGAGATTATTGCAGAGAGATTGGCATTAAGAGGGAGACTACAACAACATGCACTCTTGAGCAGAATGATATGGTTGAAGGGAAGAATCGCTCTATTGTAGAAGCAGTTCGTGCCATGCTTCATGATCAAGGCCTTTCGAAGTTCTTAGGGGCTGAAGTTGCAAATATCGTCGTGTATGTTCAAAACCGATGCCCTCATCAAGCATTGGACTCCAAGACTCCCAAAGAAATGTTCACTGGTAAGAAACCCAATGTCTCTCATTTTCGAATTTTTGGGAGTCTCGTATATTTTTATGTGTCGAAAGAGAAAATAAGCAAATTTGGTGCATCTGGGAAGAAAGGAATCATTGTGGGCTATAGTGAAAATTCTAAGGGATATAGAATTTATGTGGCTGGTCAAGAGGAAGTTGAGATAAGTCATGATGTCACCTTCGACGAAGATGTGGCCCTTTGGAAGACCAACAACCTTCCTATCCTAAGGAATGACAAAGAAGCTGACACCGGAAATCAGGGTGAAAAAGAGGACACAATGATGCCTGATGTGATGAACTTATGGATCCTATTGATCCTCCTCCTCATGAGCCCTCCTCCAAAGGAGACCCTCATGGCTTAGGGAGACTCTCGAAGATGCCGAGAGACACATTGCACCAAGGGGAACTTTCTGTGAAAGCAAAAAGCCGAACAGGTATCAAGGATATTTAATCGCCATGAGCACTATCATTCAAAATGAGCCTTCATCATTCGAAGAAGTTGTGAAGCATCAAGTATGGAAGGATGCTATGAATGAAGAATACGAGTCAATTATGAAGAATGATGTCTGGGATGTGGTCCCTAGACCCTAGGACAAATCGATTGTCACCTCTAAGTGGCTCTACAAAATCAAGCATGGAGCTGATGGAAGTGCAGATCCTCTCGTTTAGAAATGTAAGAGGGAGTTGGCTTCTGAATTTGAGAGGAAGGACCTAGGACCGATGCACTATTTCCTAGGGTTGGAGCCAGGTGAAATTTTTCTCTCTCAAGGAAAATATGTTGTGAAGATATTGGAAAGATTTGGGATGGTGGACTGTAAGCTTGTGACTACTTCAATGGAACATAACTTCAAGAAGTTATGTGGTAGTGCTGCTGGACCTGAATTGGGAAATGCTTTTGAGTATCGTCAATTCATAGGAGCGCTGATGTTCTTGGTGAACTCCGTTCGGACATATGTTTTGCAGTGAACACATTGAGCCAATATATGGTTGAGCCTCATCATATACATCGGATTGCTGCCATGAATCTTCTGAGATATCTTTAGGGCACAATCACTCATTCACTGAGATACACTGTCGGAAATGTGAGGCTGCATGGTTATTTTGATGCTGATTGTGCTGGCAATGTGGTGGATCACAAGAGCACTTTTGGATGATGTTTTTCTTTGGGTTCTGCTTCGATATCTTGGATGAGCAGGAAGTAGAAATTGGTTGCCTTGAGCACCACCGAGGCCGAATACATAGCTGCTAGTATGGCCTCCTGTGAAGCTATCTGGTTGAGGAAGCTCTTCAGTGAGCTGTTTGGACATGTGCTGGATACCACTGTGATCCTTTGCGACAACCAGAGTGGGATCTGATTATCAGAGAATCTCGTGTTCATGATCGCTCCAAGCATATCAACATCAGGTACCACTTTATTCGGGACATGGTACAACGAAGAGCAATAAGGCTCCATCAAATTGGGACTGATGAGCAGGTCGTTGATATTCTGACAAACCCCTTAGGGAAGGTCGAATTCTTGTTCTTTCAAGAACGACTTGGAGTTGTGGAGAGACCTTCTAATCAGGGTCCTGTATCAGATGGACATTGAGCTTTGGGAGCTTACGGGGGGCTTGGGGTACTTCTTGGAGCGACGAGCAACCATAGGGTGGGTGGTTCAACCTTCCCCTAGTGGTTTGTTGTGTATAGGGTGAATGGTTCAACCTTCCCTTGCAATACCCCTTGGTGACATGTAGGCAAGATAAGTGGTTCATCCTTCTCCTGCTGAGACATCCTACCCATGCAGTCTGGGACTCATGGGAAGTACCTCTCATCTGGCCAATGAGTAGGGAAATGAGGATAGGGACCATATTACTACTGATTGACGCATCGTGTACTATTGTACTCCCTATGCTAGGATGACCAATATTGATCTGAGATCAATTGGAACTAACTTCGAATCAGTAAGAGTGGTATGTGACATTCTCTTTTGATTTTAACTGACTTCAGTTCAGTAAGAGTGGTATGAGACACTTTCTTTTGATTGGAACTGACTTCGGGTCAGTAAGAGGGGTGTGATACATTCTCCTTTGATTGGCACTGACTTCGGGTCAATAGAGAATGATATGATACATTCTCGATCACTTCTTCTTCTTCATAGTTCAGCAGAGCATAGCAAAACAGTGCAGAGAAATGCATTGATGGCAGAGATAGTACAAATTGGCAGATGGATTAGCAAATGGAGTTCTTCCTAGTTGAGAGGGAGTGTTAAAATTGGCAACTAGGGCCAAACTCCACACGGGTCATCTTATTTATGACAATTGATATTTTTCTTGGATTCCTCTATCTGAGAGGTGTAGGATTGATCTAAAGATCATCCGATTCTGACATGTACAAATGAAGTTATGAATTTATTTTGATTATAAGCAAATTGTCAAGGTCAGCCAACAAACTTATGTAGGCTCAGAAGCCCAACAGTCACGCCTATTCATCCTCAATGTTGCATATAAATAGAAGGTGACTTAGCCTCATTTGGACACACTCATCTTCACACTTCCCTCTCTCTCTCCTCATTGATTGGGTTGGCCTCTCTCTCTCTCCACGTCCGAAATTTTAGGAGAGCGAAATTTCAGGAGGCCGAATTTCTGGACAGTTTGACCAAGCGTTGACCTCCTTCGATTGCATTTTTGTGAGGGCTATCTCTGTTTGGGCAGGCTGCATTTTTGGGCACAGAAATTGAGGCTAAACGTTGACTTTTTTGGCTAGGGCTTTTTTGCTGTTATTATAAATTATCAGATTTGTAAATTGTACTATCTCGCTCTGCGGAACTATTGAAAACTAAAAGAAGATTTGATCAAGGGTTTCCCCACATTGGGGTTTGTCTCTGGTTGGTACCACATCTTCTGTCTTCTTGTCTTGGCTTGTCTTATACTGTTTATGTTTATGTTCTATCTGCATTTTACTATCATGTTGATGTGATTGCTAATTTGAACATTGATACCGGACTAATAAAGAAATTGAAGTAAAATTGCTCTAAAGCATAGAACATACCATTGTTGTCTAAAATTAACAACATTGAAATCAATGCATCTAGTGCAAGCAATCAAATAAGATTAGAAAACAACTTCTGCACTGAAATCAATGCATCTAATGCAAGCAATCAAATAGGATTAGAAATCAACATCTACACTCAAATCAATGCATCTAGTGCAAGAAAGCAAATAGGATTAGAAACCAACATCTACACTGAAACCAATGCATTTAGTGCAAACAATCAAATAGAATTAGAAAACACCATCTACACTAAAATCAATGCATTTAGTGCAAACAATCAAATATAATTAGAAATCAACATCTACATTGAGAT
This sequence comes from Pinus taeda, assembly GCA_000404065.3. NCBI lineage: Eukaryota > Viridiplantae > Streptophyta > Pinopsida > Pinales > Pinaceae > Pinus > Pinus taeda. The sequence continues at coordinate 55,587 of APFE031512417.1, read as the reverse complement.
CAATGAATCTAGTGCAAGCAATCAAATAGGATTAGAAATCACCATCTACACTGAAATCAATGCATTTAGTGCAAGCAATCAAATAGGATTAGAAATCTTCTACATTGAAGTCAATGCATCTAGTGCAAGCAATCAAATATCATTAGAAATCAATATATACACTAAAATCAATGCATCTAGTGCAAGCAATGAAATAGGATTAGAAATCACCATCTACATTGATATTAATGCATCTAGTGCAAGAAATCTTTTTCCCTCTCTGCCCCCTCCATCTATATCTATATCTCCCTCCATCTCTCCTTCTTTGTCTCTCTATCTCAACCCCCAATCAAACACGCTCTCTTACTCCATATCTATCAATATGTCTGTCCCTCCCTCCCTCTCTCCATCTCTTTCTTCTTCCCTCTCTTCACATTCCATTTATATCTATATCTTCCCCTTCTCTCCCTCTCCCTCGCTTCTATCTCTCTTTCCTCTTGCTATCCTCTCACTCTGTCTCTCTCTCTCCACCTTCTCTCTCTACATCTTTCTTCTTACCTCCCTCTCTTTCCCCCTCCAACTCCATCTCTCTTTCCCTCCCTCTCTCCACTCTCACATCCTCTCTCTCCCTTTCTCTCCCACCACTCTCTCCCTCTCTCTCTCCACCCTCCAACTCTGTTACGTTATCCCTCCCTCTATCCTTCTCTTCATCTCTCCTTCTTTGTCTCTTTATCTAACCTTCAAACATACACACTCTCTCTTTCTCTCCCTTGTCACTCTCTCTTTCCATCTCTCCTTATTTGTCTTTTTATCTCACCCCTAAATATACACACTCTCTCTCCATCCCTCCTTATTTGTCTCTTTATCTCACACCTTAATATCAATGTTGCAAACATTGGCATTGGGATAAAATCGGTAAGGGTCCAGAAAACGAAAAAATCGTAAAAATTGGGAAAATATCGGTAAAAATCGGAAAACATTGGCAAAATCAAGATACCATCAAAATATCAGTAAAAATCGGCAAACATCGGCTAGGCCAAAAAATCGTTATTTCGAGATAAAATCGGGAAATTTTGTAAATATACACGCTCTCTCTCCATCTTTCCCTTGTCACTCCCTCTCTCTCTCTCTCCACTCTCACTCTCTGTCTTTCTTTTCCCCCCCTCTCTCTCCCTTTCTCTTCTACCTCCCTCTCTCTTCCCCCATCTCTCTCTCTTTGTGCACTCCAATCCTCTCACTGGGAGAGGAACAGGCCTTCACAACGTTCTACCCATGACTACAGGAGTGTTTTTTGAACAAAGTTATGGTGACCCCACCATGCCCTCTCCCTCCCCCCACCAACCCCCTCATCTTTGTGTGTCTCCCTCTCCCTCTCTTACCCTTCTATCCCTCTCTCTCTCGTCCTTCCTCTTTCTCCCTTTCTCTCCTACCTCCCTCTCTCTTCCCCCATCTCTTTCTCTCTCTGCCCTCCCATCCTCTCACTATCTCCCTCCTTGATTAATTTTAAAGTGATCGGATTGATAGTGTGCATTGATTTTAGTGTAAGCACTAAAAATTATTGACAATGTACATTGATTTTTGTGTTGTAATTCAACCTATTAATATTGGAGAGCAAGAGAGACAAGGTATGATGTTTACTACAACATTTCGAGCTAAAGATTTAAACGATTTACGATTGCAATTGTCCTTTTCATATAATCAATATGAAAAGATGACAAAACTGACAAGGGTGACAATAAGAATAGTAGAAGAAAATAGTTTGAGGTTGATCACAATGAAGAGTATTTGTAATTGACTGCATTCTTATTATTCACATTTTCTATCATTCAACACTATTATTGTCACTTCGCATTCAAAATTTTTATTTAATCATTTTTCATTATTAAAATTATCAACAATATTTATCATCTTAACAAAATGAGGTAACTAAGCAAATTTAAAATTAAAATGACCAGGTTAATCTCAGACATATTTAGCATATTTAAAATGATTATATCAATATTAGATATATTTCATATTATTGGTAAAATTAATAATATCTTCAATAGATTTTCCTTGGCCACACACGACTGAAACCAACTTAGATCCATCTTAACTTTGGACGTATCAAGCGTCGAGAGGGACCAAATCTCTCGAGGTGCAAACCTTTCCTTAAGTTTTGCACTCATAAAAAGAGGTTTGCACCACGAGAGATTTGATCCCTCTCAGCGCTTGATAGATCCAGAGACAGGATGGATCTAAGCTGGTTGTACTTAATCAAGTGTATTGAATGAGGATGCATGTGATATGCTTGATGAAGTAGTTGATTACATAACATGTTTGAGGAATTAGATGTGCTTGTAATAAATTTATTCTGTCTTGATAACTTATATTTGATTCGTAAACATAAATATTAGGTTGAGTTGTTTTTTCTTTTTAATAACCTTATTTTTTATTTTAATATATATATATATATATATTATATATATATTATAATATAATTTTTTGTTTTGTTTTATAAGGTATGTTTTGCCTTGATTTACATATTCCACTTATTAACCTATACTAATTTTGTTGTGTTTTAATGTATATTATGTGAATTGCAAGTGTGGTGTACTTTCACATATACTATGCTGTTGATTAAAAATGTGTTTTTGTTTTTTTCTTAAATGTATAAAATTTATGTTGGTTGGAAGTTGCAATGTTCTTATTAGCCTTCTAAAAGTTATAAAAATTGAAAAATAAATTCTGTTTAATCCATCTCTTTGGTTTATCAGTCTTATGGAATTCTGTATAGATCGATAGAATAGATACAAATATATGGTTGATTGTAATATTCATTATACATTATGCTTATATGGTTTGGAAATGGTATTTCCATTTAGAATTTATATGCAAGTTTACAAGCGGAAATATATTTTATGCTGTTTTGAATTTACAACAATAGCCAAGTATATAAGTGATAGTAAGTCAAACTGCTAATATTGGGGAAATAAGTTTTAGTTATTTCATGTAGATCCAAAAATAAATGAAATTGCAAATGTAAAAACAGTTTTTATAGCCAAATAAACTAAATGAAATTGCAAATGTAAAAACAGTTTTTATAGCCAAATAAACTACCTCGGCAACGTTGTTAGTGTGAATGTAAAACTAAAACAGAAAAAGAGTTTGTTTTTGTATCATGATGCAGGACTGGCAGCCATGCCATGTTTTTTGATCTTTATTCCTTGTTGATCTGTGATCAGAAGTTTATGAAAGCCAGGATCTGTAAGTTTGCAGGCAAGCTAATCCGGACTCCTTCAATTTTGGGGTTTGTAGCATGTGTAAAGGGCCAATTTAATCTTGGCAAACAAACATTTTATCACAAACGGCCAAATTCCCATCATGACACTTAGAATTGTGTGCTAAATTCATGGGGAGATTGTTGGTATGCTATCCATGCCGTTGGATTAGTCCTCATCCACTTAGCTCAACATATTTTTGGTGTTATTATTCATTAAAATTGTTGGTATCAAACTTTGTTGTTCGATTTTCTTTGTCACAAGCCAAGGTTTGGTGTTCGATTAGGGGTTAATGGTTAATCATTATTGTCCATCTCCATCACCCACGAGATAAATGATAAGAGTAAGAGGGAGCGGAGCGTATACTTTTTTTTAGTCAGTTGTTGATCTAATTTGATATGGCAGGTTAACTATGATACATAAAAGAGAGCTTAAGTGGGCAAATTATCATGACATTTTATTTGATTTTGGACCTCACAAAGAGGAATAAGAAATGGCTGAAGGTAAATGTAACAGGGGTTACATAATGAATATTTGAGACTTGAGAGGGGAAGAATAAACAAGACTGAAGAGGAAGGAGTGTCTACAACAACAAAACACGAGGGAATAGCTTGGGGAAGAGGGGAATAGCGTGGGAAGGGAATATTTGGTGCTGGAGAAATATGGGGTAAATTAATATTACTTTACTCAATACCCCACTTTATCCCCACGAGGGAAATATTGGGTAAGTTGATGAGAGTGGGGTGAGGGGAAAGATTGGGTAAATCTAATATTTCGGGTAGGGCAGGGAAATATTGGGTAAAATGATGAGAGTGGAGTGAGTGAAATATTAAGTAAATTGATGAGAGTGGGTTGAGGGGAAATATTAAGTAAATTGATGAGAGTGGGGGAGGAGAAATATTGGGTGAATTTAATGTTTTTCCCCACCATGAATATATCCAATATTTTCCCTCACCTCAAATGGCTTGGCTCCCATCTTTATAACAACAAACAATTTATATGTAGTCTGATGTAATATATTCCAGGTGTTAAAGCCAGGGTATTACAAAATTCATAAGTGTTGTAGTGAGGTCCCTATAAAGAAATGGTTCGATTTTTTGGCCGAAGGCAAGTAAGAGGAACAAGGAGGAAAGTTGAAACATACTTGTGATTGGGCTTACGTGTCCTAAAATGTTTGCGAAGGACATCATGCAAGTTTATCTTTGTATACTTCATTGATGAGCATTCCAGTAAGGTCCCTATTACATATGAAGTCTAAAATTTCTGCCAAAGCCAAGAAGAGGAATGACAGGGAAACATAGTCTATCTTAGCAGTTACAAGTTGAACAAATTGCCAAAGTACTTCATGCAAGTCTCTCTCTCTATGTAAGCATTCTAACGGTTGTTGAGCATTCAACATGCTTTAAGCATATAAATGATTATGGGGATTCCCTACAGAAACCTATCAGTTCAATAATTCCTTGGGTGTTACCAGCTTCAACCATCTTTGCCTTTGGTTTTTATGGTCTCTTGTTATTGGTTGACCTTACACAATTGAGGAATATGAGGAGAGCCTTGACCTTGCCAGTTGGACATCAACTTTAATACCAGATTGATTTTATGGATCCTGGTTGGAGGCTTAAACACTTCATTTCATATGAGAGGATATACCCAATACCCATCACTTCTCATTGTAGGTTTATACATTCAATGATATTGTATCCTTGCTTCTCTTTGCATCATGTTTATGGTTGGCTTGCAGTTGTTTTGGGGTTAACTTATTGTTTCATTGACTTGGGATTTGATGTCAGAATTTGGCTTCCAACAAGATTTAATTGCTTTCTGTTATTATATGTAAAAGAAGTTTATTTTTGCATAATCTTTTGGCCATAAATACCCTAGAGTAAGAATATAACAATTGGTATCCTTGCCCACAATACCAAGTTGTACTGGTGAGATCTAGTATCACCATATTTAGATTTTGCCACTATAAATGTTGAAAGTCGAAAGATTAAAAGATCCTAAGTATTCATTGCATTTCTATTCCCCCTCACACTTTCCTAGTGATCGTCTGTTCTAGAATGGTAACACCACTAATTGCAAATATGAATTCTAATATGTATGTTTTGTAATCCCCGGTAGAAAGTATGTAATTAATAATTATTGTGAACTGTTCAATGCGGTCTAATAGAATAGTGTCTTTTCCTAGAAAAATACAAAAGGATACAAGAAAACATACACATTGTATTAGATACAAAGCATGAATTCTAATAAGTATGTTTTGTAATCCCTGGGAGAAAGTATGCAATTAATAATTATTGTGAACTGTTCAAGGCAGTCTAATAGAATAGTGTCTTTCCCTACAAAAATACAAAAGGACACAAGAAAACATACACATTGTATCATATACAAAGCATGAATTCTTATAAATATGTTTTTTTAATCCCGGGGAGAAAGTATGTAATTAATAATTATTGTGAACTGTTCAAGGCAGTCTAATAGAATAGTGCCTTTTCCTAGAAAAATACAAAAGGACACAAGAAAACATACACATTGTATCATATACAAAGCATGCAAATATTTAACCCAAATAAATACTGAATGAAATGGCTTATTCTGGGAAAATGACAAATACTTACCAACACAGGAAATTGTATTGTTATCCTCTCCCTTTTCTCATTCTCTTTTCTTTTCCACTTCCTTCTTCTCTCTCTGCTTGTTATGGGCAGGTTTGCACACACACACAAATTGGCTGAACCTTACAGGAAAAGATTAACAAATTTCTCATAGTGGAGTAGCAACCAAGTTATATGGGATTGTTAACATTGGCAACTAGGGCCGAACTCCATGTGGGTCACCTCATTTATAGCAACTGATATTTTTCCTAGATTCCTCTTGTTGAGAGGTGTAGGATTGATCTAAAGATCATCCAATTCCGACAAGTATTTATGGAGATATGAATTTATTAGTAATTACTTGACAAATTGTCAAGGTCGGCCAGCAGTTAAGTGTGTGGCACTCTTGTCCAGCGTTGCATATAAATAGAGGAGAGGTTGAGTCATTATCCCAACTCATCTTACCTCTCATCTCTTCCATTGTCTCTTGGGTATACGAAAGAGAAGGACACAGCTAGGGCAGCGTGGAAAGAGAAAGACGCAGCTAGGGCAGTGTGGGAAAGAGGACGCAGCTAGGGCAGCAAGGACGCAGGAAGGTGCAGCAAATGGTTTAGGTCTGCGTTGACCAGCACATTGCCTCCATTGACTGCGGTCTTGTGTGGGTAGCCTCTCCTAGGCTAGCCAGGTCTGCGTTGACTGTTTAAGGGCACATTTATGACTGCGTTATCTGGTTAGGGCTGGCTGGAGTATGTTGTAGCATGCACTGCTGTTTTGACCATCTTACCTTGACTGTTTTGGGCTGCCACTACCTCTGTTGGAGACCGAGTTCTCCTAGGTTGTCTTGAAGACATTTTGGGAGCTGATTGATCAATTTTACTATTGTTGTCCAAGAGTTTCATTACTGCCATTGTAAATCACTGATTAGTGATATTGTACTCTCTCTCTCTCTGCTGAACTATTGAGGATAAAAGAAGATTTGATCAAAGGGTTTCCCCACATTGGGGTTTGTCCCTGGCTAGCCGCCACATCTTGTGTCTCTCGTCTTGTCTTTTTTTTTCTGTCGATCGTTTAATGTTCTATTTGCACTTTACTTTATGTTGTGATTGCTAATTAGTGGCTAATAAAAAGTAAAAGAAGTAAACTGCTCTAAGTATAGAACATACCATAATTTAACAGGGATGGAGTAGGTGAGTGGGAAACCAATAGTTTGATTAGATTCATGTCAAACAATTTGAGTCAATAACCTAACCAACCTGCTCATTGGAACTTAGAAATTTTAGGCTCAATGCATGTCAAGATTTTGGTTTTTATAGATTTTGTTTCCATTAAACAAATGTTTGAACATGGTCCAAACATAAATTAATATCAATCAAATGTAGAAAATTTGGAATTATTTCTCTTTGCCATATTTTGTTCCAAGAGGTGAAAAATGAGAATGATCTACAACAATTTATGAACATTGGAATTACTAGCTAGAGCAATGTGGCTTATATTCTTTTCATTTTCTTGTTGTTGTAGACAATACCACCCTTGTTTCATATTTAAGACTGGTGTTTGCAGTGTCAATTTGGATGGAATCTTCTAGATATAACCCCTTGTTTCTTTCAGAGTATTAAGTAGGAGGGTTATTGTGTTTATACTTCATTTCAACAAGAGTGGTCAGGGTCCTTTTCAAATTTTGTTGGTAAAGGACAAAATACCTCGAATGTTTGGAAGAGAGGCATTATGGGAGATTTTTGGAGATCCTCTGCAGTGGATTATGGAGATTGGAGTGGGCTCCAAAATTATCACTAGACGATTGGGATCCATCCACATGAATGATGAAGATTGGAGAGGAGCCCAAGTAATTTTTTGCGGGACCTTTTGGGAAGACTTGTGGAGCAGTATCGCAAAGTCTTGATGGATGATAAGCATAAGCATGTGGATGACAGATATTATAGTGGAGTCCAAATTGTTTCAATCATGTGTGTTAAGGGTGGGGCAAGCTTGTCGTCGAGACATCGTGGGACTTTTGGGAGTAAGTGATGAAGTAGGCTCCCTAAAATCCATGCTCAAATCCTCTTAGCTCGATGACCTAGATTTCATGGCAACACTCTTAGACAACATTCTATAATATGTCAATGGAGGACTACTTGCTTATATAAAATTGACACGTGGAAGGCTTCTATGGTTTGGCAAGTCAATTTCAAGGGCAAGTATGGAGTAAAAGCACCATAAAGGAGTGACTTGTACATTGATGATGTAAATCTCTATAGTAAAATTCACATGTTTGTATGATATCAATAACATCATTCCTATTTCATCGTTGTTTGAATCATCATCTCTTGGGAAACTATTGTTCATGCTTTGTCTTCAAGTTTCCATTTTCAGTTGAGCAAACTACATGCTCCAAATAGCCTATGTAGAGCCAAGACTAGTTAATTCAAGCTAGATTCTATGTCAAGGTGGCTAGCACATGCAGGAAACACCATCTCTCAATTGTCCATCCTTGTCTTGTGTCACTTTTACTAGTCTAAGTTATTTTCTATGTTGCATGGGGACTTGTCCCCACCAAAACTCATGGCGTTTCCTTCATCTCGATAATCTAGGTACTTTGGAACTTGTCAGAAACTTCCCCAATTGGCTGGGGACTCCATCGGGGAATTTTCAAGGGACTTTATGACGTCATGCACATTAAACTTCAAAAAAATTTAAATTAAAAAAAATAAATTTGAAAACCTAAGTTCTAAACTTTAAAGTCAAAAAAAAAAAAAACAAATATTGAAACTTAAACCCTATCACAACCTATAACTGCACACTACACGACACGGCGGTGGCAAAGGTAAACATTGTTACAGAGACATGGCGGCGAAGATAAACTATGAACACAAGTTGCAGGTAAACACTAAGCTCGAGCGAAGGTCGTAGGTAAACATAGGTTGTGAGGGTTGCAAGTAAGAGTCGAGAGAAGTCTGAGATGACGGGTGAAGATAAACGTTGAACAAAGAACTCACAATCACCATTACTTTAATACCATGTTAAGCATATACAAGATACAATCAAGAGAGACTAGATGAGAGATAAGATGATATATCAATGTGCTACTAAATTACCACTCGTGTTGTCTATGTACGTAGCAAATTCCATTATTCATTTTAGGAACCAATAAACTAATTCCCTGAACACAATAACATAAACATCATTTATTATATATAGTTTATTTCACTTTATGACATTAGTACTTTTGTACATAACATTTGTTACCCCTGAAATAAACATTACAATGGCTAACTCATCTTTAACGCTTAATGTTGTAAAGTAAATGGATGGGATGGTAATACTCATTGTGCTTTGGAAATAATAGTGATTTTGAATGATTATGATATACATTACACGGATGACAAGTCCTGCAAGGTTCTTAATTTCTAGACTCTTAATTTGGGATTTATAATTAAATTTTAATGACTTGTTCACGTTTACAATGTTTACAATGTCTACAATTTTATTAAATTTTACTATCTTTAAAGTTTCGTTGTTTTTTAAATTTTGAAATGATTCATCATGCATCATAGCATGATTATTTAGACAATAGTAGATTGTAGGTTGTAACATACTAATAGTACTTCTTAAGTTCTTGACAAGGGGCAATGATGACGAGATTTATTTTTGTGATGTGCAATGATGATTAGATAGTATTAGACTTTAATATTTGATTTTGTAATTTGAATTTCAAAACTAGTAATAATTCTAATTTTTATATTTTAATTTATCGTTCATGTTTATGCTGAATTACTAAATTCTAATTTATCTTTTTATTTTTTAATAAATATAAAAAATAGTTTTCGCACTTGCCGTCCCCAACATGTTGTCCCCTGAAAATTTGGGGGTGTGCTCTATGCATCTTTGAAACTCGTCCCCCCGTTCCTCTGTCCCCACAGCCAGAGGTTATTTTCAAGAAGATTTATTAGACCTCTTTGTTTGCTTCCCCTTCTTCTCAACAAACAACCTCTATTACACTGTGAGTGCCTTTAGAGAGAACTTTTATGATGATGTCGACCCTGCATTGAAGCATGAAAAAACAAACACTTGAAGGTAAGCTACTCAATGTCAATTCCTAAATAACACTGCCATGAGTGTGGATTACCCTGGATCATTCTATCCTTTCCCTAAATTTGTGTAGTTGTGAGCTTAGATTTATGATTATCAATGAAGAGTCGTCATGTCTACTGATAGGAGTAGGAAGATTTTTCATGTGACCCATAACCCATAGAGAGTTATGAGTATGATGTGCATTCCAAGAGGATGAGTACAATTGGAGGTTGGTGCCTAAACCATAAATTTTCCAACATGGTCCCTGTTGTAAGGAATGCGATGGTTCAAATTTTCTAGGACAAAAGGAAATCAGTGCCAAATGCCAGGTCACCTTACCAAGCCAAAATATTTCCGAAATGGTCCAATGATTTAATCACCACATTCTGTGTTCTTGGGTAGGGATGAAGATGAAACTTGAGGGGCTCACATGTTGGTGATCATATCCCACAAAAGGGCCTTACATTGTGTTTAGTTATTTGGAATTTATTGCAGGTGATATTAATCATCAACTCTTCGAGTTATCGACCTGTAGGCTTTTTAGATACCAATTATACTTGGGGTACTTGAACTTGTTCCATAAAGGCCCTCTATTTGGCCTTTTGGGTTTGAATATGCAATTGTAGAAAGTACTCTTCTGTATAGATGCATGCTGAGACGATGGGGTTTAAAGACTATCTAGATAAATTCATTTATGGTATTTCTTTTCTATTTTGGGAGATGATCCACCTTGGATGGCCATTGAATGCAGCTAGTTATTGCAACTTGATTCAGAGACAATGGTGTGATATATGTTTATAGTTCAAGAATTAGATTATCATGAGGTGTCATAAGGTTGCTCGACCAAAGGGAGAGGATTGTAGGGTCAAGATTGAAGTCCTACATGTTGGAAATACTGAGAAGGGGTGAATTAGTATCTCTTCAATTAGTTAATTTTAACTTCAAATAGCGTTAATTATCATTAGCATTAAATCAAAACATATGTTAACAATACCATTCAACAATGAACAACATCCAAGACAGTGCACGAGATTTTTTAGGTGGAAACCCTTCTTGGAGAAAAACCACCCGAACTCTTCTTAATATAGGTCTTCAAAAAATTACATCAATAGGAAGCTCCAACTTCCAAGATTTTCAACATCAATTGAAGGAGGCTCCAACCCCTTGGTTTACAGGCTCTAAACTGAAGGACGCTCCAACACCTAGATTTACGAGCTCCAACTGGAAGGATGCTCCAATGCCTTAGTTTGATAGCTCCAACTAGAAGGATACTAGAAGGATATTCTGACTCCCAGCATAGGCTCTCCAACCCACCGTAGCACCACCATGCTGCCCTGAAGTGTTCTCAGGCTCCAACCTAAAGGAGACTCGAATCTCTTGCGTTGCACCACCTTGTCACCTTGCCCTTAGACCACATTTTACAATTTTCAATCTGGAGTCACTTGTGCTCAATAAAATAAATAACATCTAAATAGTCTGCTTCCTTTGTCGATTTGCAATACTAGCACAAGGTCGTCAACAACAATAACAACTTCCTCTGCTCAAAAGATCTCACCCTAGTAGCATAAAATATGTCAAAGTCCACTGTCACAATCAAATTTGTTTCTGCACAACATCAATACCAAACCCTAGTTGGAAAATGTAGCAACACCCAAGACTCTTTGTTCAGTAGACTTCAACAACCTTGTCTTCTCTTTGCTCTTCAATGACATTGAGCTGTCAACAATACTCTCTTCTCATCAAGCTGTCAAATCCTAACTCATCAATATTTTATCAAACATGCATAAATGCCAAACTTCTCTGCAATGCAAGCTTTCTCTGTAGGGCATGTTACCGCTCGAACTAGCAAGGGTCCTAGGAGGGGACCCTATAGAGCCACTACTAGGTCAAGGGAAACAATGGAGCGATAGCTCACTGTCACCTCAACTAAGGTTCTCTACTCTTTACGAAATTTCACTGATGGGAGGAGAATCACAAAGAAGGATGAATTTATGAAAAAAGGGTAAGGGGTGATTCCTAAGGCCTATTCACAAGAGAGACTCAATTAGATGACTTACTTGCTTCAAAAGCAAGGTGGTGGGTTATCTAGGAAGGGCTAAAGGGATTCTCAAAGCTAGGGTTTGGGGATATATTTTGTCAAGATGATTCCTAGATTGGAGAACCCTTATGGAGAATCGACCTTTATGTGATATTTGTGAAATTAGAGTTGTAAAATTGCGGGACCACAAACTCAAAATTAGGTCAAATTAGGTCAAGGGTATGGAGTTGATCACTCAAAGAGGGGCTTGACCTAATTGGGGAGGAGAATAGGATCAAAGAACTAATTTTCTTTTGAAATATAAATACAATGACCCAAGTGAGGACACTAACCCAAATCATCCTAGGGCAAGATATGGTCTCGTGGCTAGGGCTTGCTATTACTTGGGATTCCACTATAGGAATTGTTTGAAATTTGGAGGAACCCTTGAGAAAACTACAATGTAGTAGTGGACCAATTTTCAAGGTGTTTGGATGGCTGCAAAGAGATTTGTTTAATGCCCTAGGTGACCTTTTAGGGTTAGGCCTAGAAATTGGAAAGATGAAGAAAAGATAGGTAAATTTGACCACCAAAGGGTTACGAGGATTAGTGCCTTATTGCTTGGGTTAAATGGAGTCAAGATACACAGGTCATGAATTTTCGTGAGCTAAGGAGCTCTAATTGATCTTTGCTAGCCTCTTCAAGGGCAACAACTAGATCAATAGAGATTTATACTTCAAGTTTGCAGAGGAGACAGTTTCGAGGTCTTTAACTTGAGAGATGCCTCTAGGGACATTCACCCAATCCCTCAAAGGTCAAACATGCATTTAATCACTTATTCAAGATCCCAAAAGAATTTCATATTACATTTAACCTATACAAGAATAGAGATAACAACATACATGGAGTTAGCTAGTAAGATAACAAGAATAACATCAAAATTTCAACTTACATGAGAGAGAGAGTATATCCATTTGTCAACTTCGCATTAAAGAAGTTCCAAAGACAATAGCAAAAATCCAAAGATCATAGTGCATCAAGAAAAGCTCCAAAATTTCATCCTAGCAAAAAGTGTGAAAATCTCTTAAAAGACACTAATCCAATCCAAGTGATGACGAGAGAAATGAATCACCTCTTATCTATTTATACTATCTCTAATGAGTTCAACTTGCTTAATTGGTCTAAATAATAAAATAATGGGCAATATTAACATCCCTAGGTGACAAGCCGACCAAGATAGCTCAATAACATAAAATAAGTCTTTCAAGAGGGTAGAATAATCAAAATAATGATTCGTTGGGCCATCGAGAAGCCCTAATGAAGTCCAAAATGGGCCGTGGTGAGAAAACAGACTTCAAACATAGTGGACAAGGGGTTGGCCCCTTGTTTTTCCAAGCAAGTCACTGTGGTGCTCCCAAGTGGGTGTGGGGACACATGGACATCCTCATGGGTCTTCAAGTGGATCGAAAATGCCTGTAAACCATCTGTAAGAGCCCTCCCTTTTTCTCATGCAGTGAGACACATCCTCATCTGGACCCTGGAACATTTGCCAAGTGTATGCTGCAAGTGTGGAGCTAGTTGGACGTGGTGAACCAGGTGCATCATCCTCATCCAAAAGGTGGAACACGAGCAATCAATGAGCGGTGTTGGGGTCCGTGAAGTACTCTCTACTATGGTGGATGCTCACGACTCTCAACACTTACCCTACAAGTGTCAATGTGGCCCTTTGGAGGGCTAGGAACCCGTATAGGGAGACCAAGCCCTAAGTGGAGACCCATCTGTAATCCTACATAAGACCCAATGCGTCCCCTTGCCCTCCACTACAACAAATCATTAGAATAATCAAGTTAAAGAGCTTACAAGTCATGGAACCAATGGGGCACTTCATGGTGGCATGCCCTTCCATGGCAAGCTTTGGCATGTACAAGTGTCTCTAAGCTCAATAAGGGGGTTAATCAAGTACCCTATTAGGTGGTTTCAACCTTTAAAGGGGGTGATATGTTCATGGTGCATCCATTAGGTGGCAAGTGGCAAAATGATATAGTGATGGAACAAAGTGGGGGTAAGGGGGGTGCTTTAAGCCACATGCTATGGTGCAAGGGTAGATATAATAAGGGAAGCCCACACCTGGGTATATGAGCGTAGGAGGGAGAAAATTGTGGTTCATGAGTTACCTCGACTTTTGATTTTCCACCCTTCTTCATATGCCTTTTGTCATTGATTGATTTTTCTTCATAACTGCCCGGGGCTCCAGGGGATGAGAGCATGATGTGCAGGATGTAGCAGTTGGTACCCCCTTTAGAGGTGTGGCATTTCATTGCCCACCAGGGGTTGGGACAATCATGGTTTCCTTAATGATGGAGGGGGCTCATGTAGGGCCTATAGGAACCAGGGTGATGGCCATGGATAATAGGTAGAGCTCATGTTTGGCTTTTTCCCACTTGCTAAATTTGTATTTCTTGACCATCTTTTGCATTTTGTGGTATATTCCTTGGTGAGAGTGGCCCAATAATGCTTTTTCCTTTTTTTTAGCTGCATCAACCTGTGGGGCATCGTTCTAGGCCTGACCCAAGGTGTGGACAAGAGGAGGGGGATGCTAACCCTATGTTGACCCAGATGGGAAAATGATGAATGGGGTTAAAACGAGCTTATTATTATTATTGTGACTTATTAAAGCATGGGTTTCATGCTTGGGTCACCATGTTTTACGTCAAAGTCCCCATTGAGGACTTCTACGATTTATTCGGAGTCAATAGTCATTGTACTTTTAAAGGGACCCTTCTTGGGCTTTTTAATCATGTAAAAGTGTTAAGTATTGAGTCAAATATGATTATGTATCCTCCACACCATGTCAACCTACAAGAACAAGTTGGCCTAAGGACCCTATTCGACCTCACATGGAGCCTCTAAATACAAGCTTATCGAATTCATTTGGAGCATCATTCTCTCACACAAGTTTGATATCTCTTGTAGCTGGGAAAAAGTGCGAGGTTTGTTGTCGGGAAGTTGAAGTGAATGCGAGTTTGGGGAAGTCTAAGGAGAAAGCAAAAATTGAAATTTTGGTGTCTGTCTTTCTCTCTTTCATGTCCTAGATTGGGAGATCGAAGTCTTCCAAGTTTCTCTGTTGTCGGAAGTCGCTTCCTAGTCAAAGTCGCTGGAAAGGGGTTGAAATTCTGGGACGCTGACTTGATGTGGAGGGAAGGTCTCATCTTGGTTTAGGGTGAAGAGTCTCAAAGAATACTATTGAAAGGAAGAATTTCTTGACTGGGTTTTCCCCTCGAGGGGGGTTTTTCCCTGGCATAGTGCTTACATTTGGTGTCTATTGTTTTATGTGTTGTTGCTTTGGTAATTGCTTGATGAACTAAAAGAAAGAAGATATAAAGAATCGTAATAATAAGAAACATCACAAGTAATTATCAAGAATAAGAAAATATTTCTGATTTTCTAAGATGGTATCAAAGCTTTAGGTGAAGAAGGAAGTAAAAGGCAGTCTCAAGCACTTGTTCAAGGAACCATTTAAAGGAACTATCTCAGGGATATTCAAGGAAGATGTCTAACACAATCAAGGGAGAGAACAAACTTGAAGGGGCCTCTAACTATAGGTCCTGGAAGAAGAGGATTGACCTAATCTTTAAAAAGAACAAGGCACTGGACTTGGTCAAGGGAAAAGTAAAGAAGCCTACAGAGGATTTCAGTGATGTTGACAAAGTGAAATATAGGGAATTAGAATTGGTGGCCATGACTCTGGTGGTAGAAGGAATAAAGGACAATCTTGTTCCATTCATAGCTGACATCGATCATGCTCAGGAAATGTATGAAGCCTTGTCGAAGTTATTTACTATTTAGAACATTAGTCAAGTAGCAAGTTTGAAGAATGAGCTAAGGACCACAAAGATGAATAAAGAAGACATTGTGTCCTCCTTTGTGAAGATAGCTAGAATCAGGGATGATCTCTTGGCCATTGATGAAATTGTTCCATACAAAGAAATCGTTATCACTGCTCTATTAGTATTGCCATCCTCTTGGGGTGCATTTGCTGTAGGTCTTAACAGTTGGAAGGAAGCTCCTACCTTTGAAGAACTATGGACTGACTTCAGTCAAGAAAAATTAAGGATCTCATTAGTTGCTAATCCTGAAGGAGTATCAATGCCTACATTGCTCAACATAAAGGAAAGAAATCGAAAGGACCAAGGAAGAAAGTTGACATGTCCAAGATAGAATGCTATCAATGTCATAAGAAGGGTCACTACAAGAGTGACTATGCCGACAATCCAAAGAATAAGAAGAGAGATAGAGATCATGTTAACTTTGTTGAGGAAGGAGACTCAAAGAAAGCCAAGCTCGGAGAATTTGACATTAGGGACTTGCACTACTAAGCCCTTTGCTTGTAGCCTTAGATATCTTGTTTTATATGTTTTTAACATATTTTTGGAAAAGACATTTATTGTTTTTTAAAGTTCGTAGGTATCCTTCAAGCTTGGGAGGGAGCTCCCAACAACTCCCTAAGATTAAGTATTTCATTTCATTTCAGTTTTGGTTTCATGTATTCCTCTAGTTTTGATTATATTAAATACTAATCACCATTCTCCCTCTATTGTCTTGATTAGGAAAAACATTTGCAAGAAGTATGAAAGAGGACCTCTCAAGACAAGGTTGGTCAAGGAACAAAGGTATGTCTTAAGTACATTGTTTCCTTTATATTGAAAGGATTATTCATTTGACATTATATTACTAACATTGTTATGTCTAGCTATATTGAATCGTAATGATTCTTGTTTTGGGTGATTCATCTCTTGATAAATCTACCCACCCCACTCATATTCTTAACTGTTTTTGTAGCACATGTTTGTAGAAGGGGCCTGGTCGGGATAGAATCCCTTAGATAAAACATATACTGAGTCTTGAGTCCCTTTATTGGAGGTTCTTGCCTTCTTGTTGGCCTTCCATATTGCACTTACCGTTACGAAACCTTGTTCCTAATGATCTGGGGAGGGGATCCTAGACAGGTTCTGGAAAACCCCAACCAAAGGGGTATGCTAATGTGAATGTCTGAAACCCTAATCTGCTTAGGGATATTGTGAAATGTTGTTTGGAGTTTTTATTGATAATGTCATGTTTGGGATTTTGGTATGATCAGGAAAACCTAACTTGCTAGGATTGAATGATAAGGTCTAAAATCTTGAACCTTTGAAATTCTGGTAATGTTGGGGTTGCTATGCTTCTACATTGAAACCCTAGCTCATTAGGGTTTGGTGGAATATGTGAGCAAGGCTCTTTCAATGGCTTAGAAATTATTTTCTTGGTATGGGTGTGTTTGTTTGATCAAACCCTAGTCTAATCAAAGTTGTATGTTTAACTCTTATTGGATATTTTTGTGAAATTGGGTTTGACTAACACATGATATGATGTATTTGCATGATGATGAAATCTAGGCATATATAGATATGTCCTTTTGGTTGAAACCCTAGATTGGTCTAGGTTAGATATATTAATGTTGTCGAATATATGATATGCTTATGTATGAATTCCTAGATGTATATTGATGGTCATAAGTCATAGGATTTAATAGAAGTCCTTGTCTGAGATTCTAGGGTGATGATATTTGAAAATCTAGGGTTTTGCAGCTAAACCCTAGTAATAGTTAAATTGTCTTGTATGTGTGATATAGTAATCTGAGATCTATTTATTTAATGATTGTTGAGATTGTGAAGATAGAATTCTAGGGTTTTGGAGTTGAACCTTAGTTGACGTAAAAATCTCTAATGTGATATGATAATTTGAGATTTGTGTAAGATTGTTGAAATATGAGTTTTGGTTGGGATTGATGGTTGATCAGAAATCTAGAGTTTGCAACTAACCCTAGTGGAAGTTGGTCATGATAATGATTTAGTTATGATTGACTTTGATTGATTCTTTTGTATGAATTCTAGAATTTGTATGAATCCCTAGTGAGAAGTCTAACATATGAATTTTGAAAGATTGTTGGATGCGTTATATTTGTTTGACTTGTTTCTAGGGTTTGTTATATGTTGAAGTAAGGTATGTCATACCTTTGGAAGAGACATTGAAACCCTAGATGGAATGAAAGTAGTTATGAAGTAGTCTAGGATGCATGACAAAGTCCCTAGCAAGATGTTGAAGAGTATACGTCTCTTGTTTGTAATTAAGTCTGGGAATCTGATATGTATAAAGATAAAAATGCTTCCGTGATTCTGATATGGCTAACTTCATGCTTTTATAGACTTGGTTGTACTTGATATCTAAGTTGTGCAGGTACACAATCTTCAGTATGGTGAAGATGCTCGTTGATGTGATAAGCATGATGAGGATGATAATAACCCTAATGAAATGGTTGGAAGCAACGAAAGATTCTCTGATGACGAAAAGAAGACGCTGATCTTCGTGAGGAAGCATGAATAGAAGAGATCTCCGTAAGATTAAGAGGGAGTTCAGATGAAGAGATGCTTCCTGATTGAGAGGGAGGGCATAGCTTGGTTTTGATTAATGAATTTTGGAGGATATGTTGCTGCATGAAAAGTAGGAAAGGAAAGTATATAATTGAGGAATCTTCTGTCAAAGATTCGGTTGATAGTCCTATTGAGTTGAGGAGCAACATCTAGAACGACCCCATAAGTCTGTATGTGATTATGTACATGTGAAAGCATATTATTGATTGGGGTTGTGTTTGTATGGGATAATCTCTCAAAGGTTTTGATAACATGTTGGTTACCGATCAGTTTGATTGGGAGAGATTGGTCATCCTTGATTTGCTGGATCAAGGAGTGTTGAGGCTATGTGATTGAAGCATTGCCTGGAGAACATCTAGTCGACACTTTGTGACGGTGTCTCGAAGTTGGAAAGGTCATGTTGGTTATTGAGCTCTATTTTGGATACACACCTGGATCTTTGGGTTGGTGCTTAGCAAGTAAGCTTGATGGTACTTAGAGGGGTTGAAAGCTTGAGTCCACCTTATTTCCACTCTAATAGGTTGCGTTGGTCAGGGATCTAGTCCATGGCATTGCAGTGCCTAAATTGTTGAGAGACCAAATGGATAGATTGCCTTGGTCAGAAATCTAGTTCGTGGTATTGTGGTGCCTAAATTGTTGAAAGACCATTTGGATGGATTGCCTTGGTTAGGAATCTAGTCCACGGCATTGCAGTGTCTAAAGTTCTTCATGGTTCATATAGTTTGAGATCTTCCATTGTATTTGTACATTATGAATACCTCCATAGTTAAGAGGGAGTGTTGGAAAATGTAACTATGTTCAGTCTTCATTAATGTACTTGAATCATCATGTAATGTACTTGTCAAAAGAATAAAGAAAAGTGTTTATTATTATTATTGTGACTTATTAAAGCATGGGTTTTATGCTTGGGTCACCGTGTTTTAGGTCAAAGTCCCCATTGAGGACTTCTAGGATTTATTTTGAGTCAATATAGTCATTGTACTTTTAAAGAGACCCTTCTTGGGCTTTTGAATCATGTAAAAGGGTTAAGTATTGAGTCAAGTATGATTTATGTATCCTCCACACCATGTCAACCTAGAAGAACAAGTCAGCCTAAGGACCCTATTCGACCTCACATGGAGCCTATAAATGCAAGCTCATCGAATTCATTTGGAGCATCATTCTCTCACACAAGTTTGATATCTCTCATAGCTGGGAAAAAGTGCGAAGTGTTACTAGGAAGCCGAAGTGAATGTGAGTTTGGGGAAGTCTAAGGAAAAAGCAAAAATCGAAATTTTGGTGCGCTTCTTTCTTTGTTTTGTGTCCTAGATTGGGAGATCAAAGTCTTCCAAGTTTCTCTGTTGTTGGAAGTTGCTGGAAAGGGGTCAAATTCTGGGAGGCTGACTTGGTGTGGAGGGAAGGTTTAGTCTTGATCTAGGGTGAAGAGTCTCAAAGAATACTACTATTGAAAGGAAGAAATTCTTGACTGGGTTTTCCCCTCGAGGGGGGTTTTGCCTTGGCATAGTGCCTCATCTGGTGTTTATTGTTTTATGTGTTGTTGCTTTGGTAATTGCTTGATGAACTAAAAGAAAGAAGATATAAAGAATCGTAATAATAAGAAACAACATCACAAGTAATTATCAAAAATAAGAAAATATTTCTGCCTTTCTGATTTTCTATCCATTCTTAGATTGGAGAACCCAAGTGGAGAATTGGCCTTTATGTGATCTTTGTGAAATTAGAATTGTAAAGTTATGGGACCGCAAAAGACCCAAAATTAGGTCAAAGGTATGGAGTTGATCACTCAAAGAGGGGTTTGACCTAATTAGGGAGGAGAATATGATCAAAGGACATACAAATACAATGACCCAAGTGAGGACACTAACCCAAATCAGCTTACGGCAAGATATGGTATCGTGGCCAGGGCTTGCTATATCTCAGTATTCCACTATCAAAATTGCTTGAAATTTGGAGAACCCCTTGAGCAAAATACAACGGAATAGTGGACCAATTTTCAAGGTGTTTGGATGGCTATAAAGAGATTCATTTAATGCCCTAGGTGACCTTCTAGGGTTAGGCCTAGAAATTGGAAAGGTTAAGAAAAAAGGGGTAAATTTGACCACCAAAAGGATACGAGGATCAATGCCTTATTGCTTGGGTTCAATGGAGTCAAGATACACAGAGATCATGAATTTTTTTCAGCTAAGGAGCCATAATTGATCTTTGCTAGCCCCTCCAAGGGAAACAACTAGATCAATAGAGATTTATACTTCAAATTTGCGGAGGAGACAGTTTCAAGGTATTTAACCTCAGAGGTGCCTCTAAGAACATTCACCCAATCCCCCAAAGGGAAACACATGCATTTAATCACTTATTCAAGGTCCCAGAAGAATATTGCATTAGATTTAACCCATACAAGAATAAAGATAACAACATACATGCAGTTAATCAATAAGATAACAAGAATAACATCAAAACTTCGTCTTACATGAGAGAGAGGGTATATCCATTTGTCAACTTCGCATTAGAGAAGTTCCAAAGACTATAGCGAAAATCCAAACATCATAGTGCTTAAAGAAAAGCTCCGAAAAGCCATCCCAACAAAAAGTGCCAAAATCTTATAAGAGATACTAATCCAATCGAAGTGATGATGAGAGAAATGAATCACCTCTCATCTATTTATGCCATCTCTAATGAGTTCAATTTGCCTAATTGGCCTAATTAAGCCTCAAATAATAAAATAATGTGCAATAATAACATCCCTTGGTGACAAGCCCATCAAGATAGCTGAATAACATAAAATAAGCCTCTCAAGAGGGAAGAATAATCAAAATAATGAGTCATTGGGGCATTGAGAAGGTCTAATGAAGTCCAAAATGTGCCATGGTAAGAAAATGGACTCTAAACATATGGACTCCAAGCAAGTCACTATGGTGCTCCCAAGTGGGTGTGGGGGCACAAGGACATCCTCAAGGGTCTCCAACTGGAAGGAAAATGTGTATAAACTGTCTATAAGGGCTGGGATGATGACATAAGCCCTCCCTTTGTCTCCTACAGTGAGACACGTCCTCATTTGGACCCTAGAACATCGACCAATTGTATGGTGCAAGTGTGGAGCCAGTTGGCCATGCTGAACCAAGTGTATCATCCTCATCCGAAAGGTGGAACACGAGCAATCAATGAGTGGTGTTGGGGATCCATGAAGTACTCTCTACTATGTTGGAGGCCCACTGCTCGCAACGCTTACCCTACAAGTGCCAATGTATCCCTCTGGAGGGTTACAACCTTGTATAGGGAGACCAAGCCCCAAATGGAGACCCACCTGTAATCCTGCATAAGATCCAATGCGTCTCCTTGCTTTCCAATACAACAAATCATTAGAATAATTAAGTAAAAGAGCTTACAAGTCATGGAATCAATGGGGCACTTCATGGTGGCATGCCCTTCCTAACGGACTTTGGCATGCACAAGGGTCTCCAAACTCAATAAGGGGGTTAATCAAGGACCCTATTAGATGGTTTCAACCTTTAAAGGGGGTGACATGTCCACGATACATCCATTAAGTGGCAAGTGGCAAATGATATAGTGATTGAACGGGGTGGGGATCAAGGGGATGCTTCAAGCCACATGCCATGTTGCAAGGGTAGCTATAATAAGGGAAGCCCACACCTAGGTATATGAGTGTAGGAGGGAGCAAATTGTGATTCATGACTTACCTCGACATCTATTTTTCCACCCTTTTTCATATGCCTTTTGCCTTTGATTGATATTTCTTCATAACTGCTCGGGCCTCTAGGGGATGAGAGCATGATGTGCAGGATGTAACAGTATGTACTTCCTTTTGAGGTGGGGCATTTCATTGCCCATTAGGGGTTGGGACAATCATAGGCTCCTTAATGATGGAGGGGGATCATCTAAGGCCCATAGGAACTAGGGTGATGGTCATGGATAAGGGGTAGGACTCATGTTTGGATTTTGCCCACATGCTAAATTTGTATGTCCCGACCATCTTTTGCTTTTTGTGGTACATTTCTTGTTGAGAGTGGCCAAATTATGTTTTTTTTTTCTTTTTTTTTAGCTGCATCAACCTCTGGGGCATCGTTCTAGGCTTGATCCAAGGTGTGGACAAGGGGAGGGGGATGCTAACCCTATGTGGACCTAGTGGACACATGTGGATTCGGATGGGAAAAATGATGAATGGAGTCAAAATGGGTGGAAGGGAGTGGTGTATATGGTGTTGGGAAATGGGACCACACAACCGAAATCATGATTTCCCATGTAGTGTCAACCCTAAAGCTAATGGCCAGTAAATGAGATCCCACAGGACTAGGATACAAGCATAACCACCAAATTGAGTGGAGGAGACAACTGTACAGACCTAGCCCACTCTTTCCACCGAATCCCCCCACCCATCCATGCCCAAAAGTGTCCATGAAAAGTAAGGAGAATTACTCAACTATACCAATGAAAAGCCATACCTTCGGGGTTGGGAGGCCCACCTTCAAACATACAATCATAATAGATGGGCGAGGGACCACATGGATGGCTCAAGCGGTGGAGATAATGGCACATCAAGCTATCTGGTGGTTGTCGACTGCTGGAGGACTATCTGGAGGACTACCCACATGGCACACATTCAATACTCTATCAAATTTTGACGATGTCATATGATGATGGCTATAGTCAGGGAAACAACTTCACTACACGTTCAAACTTCAATCAATCAAAGTAAATCCTTTGGAATATTGATGTAGGCTTTAGAAATGCAACGGTGAGTCAACCTTCCTTACCCTTCAAATCCTCAACATTCTCTTTAAATTGACACCCTTTGCTCTTTTGATTACAACAATGTAAAGCCTTTAGTCAACAATATTCACTTCAACAATCATTGAACATGTTTCATACCTTGTCATGAATATAATTCATAACAAAATAAAATAACTATAAATATTGTAAATGATAAATAATCAAATAATGATTATGTTAAATAGTCATCAAGTTAAGTGAAAAGTCGTATCTTTTAGACGTGCCCAATTGTGAAGGGACACTTGCCTAGTATATATGTGGGTCCTCATTGTAATATTCTATCATCACTTGTACATTTTATATATATAATAAATTATTATTACAAATACCTCTTGTGTATTTTGACATTAAAGTCAACAAGTTATAAGTTTTGATGCTTTAGTGTTATCGGAGCCATGCGAGACTTTGAACATTAACCGCCACACAACAGAACCATGCGAGTCTTTGAACTTTGTTCGTTGCACAATATGCCATTATGTTTACGTCCTGAACTCATTGAATAGTTTAGTAAAATTCAAGAAAAACATCAGCAATGGGAAGAATCATATGTTGAAGTTAAAGCATATATAAGGGAAATCGATAATAAGGAAGATGATAGCGACAATGAAGAAACGAAACAAGGTGAAGAAGGAGAAGAAGATTGTGATTAGAATGATGATAATGAAAATGAAGATTTAATAGATAATGATGAATATAAAAGTGATTACAATCAAGATGACAATTTCGATGAAGCTAATATAGATCAAGATGAGGATCCAGATGAAGCTGGTCTTGATGTGGATGAGAATGATACAAATCAAGATGATGATCCAAATGAAGATGAGGTGGAGGAGGACTATCTTTAGAAACAAGAAGATGAACAATATCATAACAATAAAGAATGCTCTAATCGAGAAAAATATTTTGAACATGTTGCATTAGGAACTCCTCAAGGTGACATACATAAGACTGTTGAAAAAGATGATAAAGATGAATTTACTAGTTGGGGAACTATTGAAAATGATAAAATTGACACTACAGACCAAGAAATAATGGGGTTAGATACTTCTCAAAACATAAAGCATCAAATAGAAGACAAATTAATGACTGCTGATATGGAGTCATCTAGTGGTGGCAGCACAAGAAATTGACTTTTTAAGAACAAAGAACATGGGAAAGCTAATGTTGTTGCTAGTTTGGATTTGATTCTACTTTGGGATGTTGATGTTGGCCTTACACAAATAGACAAGTATTCATGTGAAGTGATTCATGAGAACAAGTCAGATTCCGAAAGTTTAGTTTCCAAGGCATCATTTGCCGTTGATAAAGTCATTGATCCAACCATTGTGACTATTCAGATAGATATACCATTTTTTTCCTCGATTTATGGTGTGAATCATAAGATTTTACTGAATACCCATAATGGAATCGAAGATGTAACAGAGGCTGCAACAACTAAACGACCTGATAACCCTAACCCCCCCTACAAATGATGCAGCAACACAAGAAGTGATGAAAAAGCTGCGAAGACTCAGATTGAAATGCTAGTACCGAAACCCCAATTGGCGGTACCTTGTGAATTCAAACGGCCATGAAATTTTGCTCGATGCCCTGCGCGCTAGAACAACGAGAGGTCGAATCTCGCACCCGACCTGCGAGCGAATTATTTCTCCTTCTCCTCATCATATCAATTCAACAGATTCTCATTACGATAGCCTAATCACTTTGGACGAGCCCTTACTGGAGCTTGATGTCAAAAACCTTTGGGAAATGTCACCAGACACTGAGATTATTATAGAAGAACTTGCTCATGACATTCGGGGGATCAAAGACGATCAGATAAGAATTGAGTTGCGTTCATTCCCGACATCGTCCGACAACCCTGTCAGGGAAGTCTATCTGTTGTCTTGTCTGCGAGTCAAACAACGTAATCAGTCGTGCTTGCGAGTCAAACAACGTAACCTATCGATCCATCGTGCCTTTTCTTTGATATCTACTTGTTCCAACATTGCTCGAAAAACATTTGATCTACTTGTGAGAATAAAGGTATGGGCAGTGAGCGAGGATCCATTTGAAGTGCAAAAGAGATTGCTACGTTCAATGACGAGAATTTTCCAAAAAATAGAACCACACATACACCTTTCTAAAAAAAGGGGCACACATACGATCGCTAATGAGATGCTCACAATTAAGCTATGACATTTGCGCTGCGATTCTACTGCCTGAGATGGAAGCTGTAAGAGTTTTCGTATTGCGAAAGAACAAGAGTATGTCGCTTACAGGATGGTATCATCGTACACGACTGTTTTCCACCGTTACCGTCCGATAGCCTACAGAGTCGTCCAAACACGCTGCTCTTATTGCTCATTGTCAACAGCCACACAAGGCGTGACTTTTTGGTCAAACACGGTCTTCACATTTCAAAAAAATAAAAATTGTTCATAATGCTATAGACGTCGAGAAATAATTAATCAATTAAATAATTAAATTAATATAATTTGATATTAAAAGAATCATAATAATAATATAATAATAATAATATTATTATTTATTATTTAAAAAAAAAGAGAGTTGACGAGCTATAGATACCAATGACGAATTACATATGCTTAGATAACAAGCGCAACATGAAGAAAAAGATCAACAATAAGCTTGAGGACAAAGTAGGTCAGTGATAAGTTTTGAGGACAAAGCTTTTCGAAGAGGAAGGCAATGTTATGAATATAATTCATAACAAAATAAAATAAATATAAATAATGTAAATGATAAATAATCAAATAATGATTATGTTAAATAGTCATCAAGTTAAGTGAAAAGGCATGTCTTTTAGACATGCCCAATTGTGAAGGGACACTTGCCTAGTATGCGGGTCCTCATTGTAATATTTTATCGTCACTTGTGTATTTTGACATTGAAATCAACAAGCTGAAGAAATTTCAACCCCCATTCTGGTTATCAGTTTTCCTTGTCACTCCATGCATTTAGTTTTAAAACCAAGCATGATAAAAATTCTAAAATCTGGAAATGACAATATTTTTCTGAAAACGCAAATTTAGAGATTTCACAACTGCTGAAATTGCAAAAATAAAACATAACAAAATTATGACAGCCACACACAGAAAATAACGGTGATTTTTGGTCAATGTGACCCTGGAAAACCCCCTACAACTCTTGGGGAAAACCAATTTGAGAGCTCTTATTTATTTCTGAAAATGCTTTTACAAAGAAACTGAAATACACAGTGAAAATTCTAGCAACCACAAATTACAACTTATCTCGATTTTCGTGCTTGAACATCGCCTCGAAAATCATGTCTATCAGCAAACAACGAAAACATAAATTTTTCCAGCAATAAAACAACATTAAACGCTGCACGACTTGCCTTGAAAATTGTGACGGAAACCTGTTGTATGGACCGTACAGATTTCAGCAATACGATTGCCTTGAAAATCATGCCTTTGTTTTTGTCCCTCTTCCTCGATTTCTGTGCCTTTCTCTTGCTGTACGGTTTTTCCTTGGGATGTGTGCCAATAAATGTTGCTGCCTAGATTTGTTGAAATATCTTTTTGCTGCTCTCCTTCACTTCCTTACTGCTCAGAAATTTTCTCCTTGCTCTTTTTTTTCTTTCTCTCAAATGCTTATGAAAGAATGAATTGATCTTTTTCTCTTCTCTTTTCCTTTTATTCTCTAATTAACCTTTTGGGTTACCTTAAGATCTAATGGCAAAGATTCATTTAGATCTAGGGATGAGAATAAATGTGCATTTAATTCTCGCTTTCTATTTTTTAACTCACCCATTTAAATAAAGACCCACTTAGCCTTTTATTTCCATAGTCACTTTTTCATTTTCTGATTCTTCATTGACTTTAATAAAGTCGCCTTTAAATTAGAATGTAACTTTACCACTTATAAAGTCACTTTTAAATTAAATTGACTTTACCACTTCATAAAGTCATTTTAGGAGAAAAATACAAATAAATTTGGACACTTTTCCCTAGACCAAAGATCAAAGTCTTGGGGAATCACTTCGTCTGGTACCCAAATTTTAACACAAGCTATAAGTTTTGTTGCTTCAGTGGTATCAAAGCCATGTGAGACTTTGAACATTATCCGTCGCGTAACATAACCATGCAAGGCTTTGAACATTATTCGCCGCACAATATGCCATTACGTTTACGTCTTGAAGTCATTGAGCAGTTTAGTAAAACTCAAGAAAAACTTCAACAATGGGAAGAATCATATGCAGAAATTAAAGCACGTATAAGGGAAATTGATAATAAGGAAGATGATAGCGACAATGAAGAAACGAAACAAGGTGAAGAAGGAGAAGAAGTTTGTGATTGGAATGATGATAATGAAAATTAAGATGTAATAGATAATGATGAATATAAAAGTGATATCAATCAAGATGACGATTCAGATGAAGCTTATATAGATCAAGATGAGGATCCAAATGAAGTTGGTCTTGATGTGGATGAAAATGATACAGGTCAAGATGATGATCCAAATGAAGATGATGTGGATGAGGACTATTTTGAGAAACAAGATGAACAATATCATAACAATAAAGAATGCTCTAATCGAGAAAAATATTTTGAACATGTTGCATTAGGAACTCCTCAAGGTGACATACATAAGATTGTTGAAAAAGATGACAAAGATGAATTTACTAGTTGGGGAACTATTGAAAATGATAAAATTGACACTACAGACCTGGAAATAATGGGGTTAGATACTCTCAAAACATAAAGCATCAAAGAGAAGACAAATTAATAACCGTTGTTACAGAATCATCTAGTAGTGGCAGCGCTAGAAATTGACTTTTTAAGGACAAAGAACATAGGAAAGCTAATGTTTTTGTTTGGATTTGATTCTACCTTGGGATGTTGGTGTGGACCTTACATAAAGAGACAAGTATTCATGTGAAATGATTCATGAGAACAAGTCAGATTCTGAAAGTTTAGTTTCCAAGGCATCATTTATTTCTGATAAAGTCATTGATCCAACCCTTGTGACTGTTTAGATAGATATACCATTATTTTCCTCAGTTTATGGTGTGAATCATAAGATTTTTCAGAAAACTCATAATGGAATCCGAGATGCAACAAAGGCAACAACTGAATGACTTGATAACCGTAAATCCCTTACAAATGATGCAACAACCCAAGAAGTGACGAAAAAGCAGCGAAGGCTCCGATCGAAATGCCAATACCGAAACCCCAACTAGTGGTGCCTCGTGAATTCAAACAACCATGGAATTTTGTTCGATGCCTCGCGCTAGAACAACAAGAGGTTGAATTCCACACCTGACCTGCGAGCCGAAGTACTTTGCCTTCTCCTCATCATATCAATTCAACAGATTCTCATTATGATAATCTAATCATGTTGGACGAGCTGTTACTGGAGCTTGATGTTAATAAAAACCTTTGGGAAATGTTATCGGAGACTGAGATTATCATTGAAGAACTTGCTCATGACATTCGGGGGCTCGAAGACGATCAGATAAGAATTGAGCTGCATTCATCCCTGACACCGTCCGGCAACCCTTTCAGGGAGTTCTAGCCATCGTCTTGTTTGCGAGTCAAACGACGTAACCTATCGATTCGTCGTGCCTTTTCTTTGATATCTACTTGTTCCAGCATTGCTCGAAAAACCTCTAATCTACTTGTGAGAATAAAGGTGTGGGCAATAAGCGAGGATCCATTTGAAGTGCAAAAGAGGTTGCTATGTTCAACATCAAGAGAATTTTCGAAAAACTGGAACCACACATACACCTTTCTAAAACAAGGGGCACACACATAATTGTCGTTGAGATGCCCACAATTAAGTTGCGACATTTGTGCCACCATTCTACTACCTGAGACAGAAGCTGTAAGAGTTCTCGTATTGCGAAAGAACAAGAGTATGTCGCCTGTAGGATGGTATCATCGTATGCCACTGTTTTCCATTGTCCACCATCACCGTCCGAGAGTCGACAGAGTGTAATATTCCTAATGTAGAATATTCCTCAAACCCCCACAAAAACTCCAACCAGATATGTGCAAATGATATAATAACCAAGAAGTGATAAAATAACTGTGGAACAACATATAATAATGTAAACCGGAAATATAAGCAGATACACAAGAAATGCCACGAGAAATGCTAAGCCATTTTATTATACTGAGCAATAAATGAGTACAAGAGGTGATTAGATAGATGGCACCTCGACTTGCACAAGGCAAGTGAAGAAATACTCTCAGAATGACAAGAATGGCCTCTCTGCGTGGATGCTGCTGCTGCTGCTAGAAAACAAATGATGATTTGGGGTTGTTCCCTTCCTCAGAAAAAGTTGAAACTCTAGATTCGGGCTCTACTCAGGAAACCCAGAAAAACCAAAAAAGATTTTTCGGAATGGCTTCACACTGATTTGCATCCCAGTTGCTGGGAAACTGCAGTGCTACTGCTGCTGGTGGAAATCGAATGAGGATTTGGGGTTGCTGCCCTCCTTAGAAAACGCTGAAACTCTAGAATCAGACTCTACTAAAAAAAACCCAGAAAGCTTTTCTGAAATGGCCGACCCCCAAAAATCACCCCCTTGGGGTTCTGCGCAGTTCCTCAAAGACGCTAATGAAACTGCTGCTGAGATGCTCATGAAACTACTGCTGAAATGCTGATGAATCTACTGCTGGAATGCCAATGGAAATACCTTGCCCGAGCAAGCACTCAAAGTCCCCCAGGGCTAAGGGTGAGATCTCCGAACGGAGACACTCAATGCACTAAACAGTGTTGCAGACTAGCTAAACAGCCAGTGTGCTCTAAGTCGAAATGACTATCGCAAATGCTCATAACCAGAATGATCCCAAATCAGGGGGTTCTTCTCTATTTTATAGCCTCTGCCTCTCACAATCCCTAGGCTCACTTTCTCCTGCGTGATCCCCTTCTTGCCATGTGTTCATTCCCTTCTGCGCAGTCCCTCCATGTGTCTGCGTGGGCCCCATTTTTGCATCCCCCTTTGGCCCCCTTGGTTCCCCCTTAAGTCACAACGTTGTGCTACCTAGGAAGTGACTTTTTATTTTAAGGTGAGTTATGTTCCCCCTTCCTCACTTTTTATTTACAAATAACTATAGAAGGCAAAAATCGAACAAAATCGAATATTCCAATTAGCCATAGCTAATTAGGAATATTATAGTCTCCCCTGGCAAAATGTTGCTTGTCCTCAAGCAACTGAAGTGATGGATGTTGTAAGATCTCCTCACTCTCCCAAGTGGCATCCTTGTCCGATAGATTATTCCACCTCACCAAGAATTCCCCGACCGTCCTGCTCTGCAACCGTCTCTCCCTAGAGTCAATGATAACCTCCGGCTGCAATACCAAATGCCCCTCATCATCCATGGGTGGTAGCTCATCCGTCACGGTCACCTGCTGCCCCAATGCCTTTTTCAGGCATGATACATGAAAAATGTTATGAATCTTGCTGCCTTGGGGCAGCTCCAACTCATATGCAACCTGTCCAATCCTGCGTATCACCCTGTATGGCCCATAAAAGCGGGGCTTGAGCTTCGCAGCCCCCTTTTGCTTCAGCGATGACTGTCGGTATGGCTGTAATCGTAGGTAGACCATGTCCCCTACCTCGAACTGCCTCTCCACCCGACCCCTGTCGACATACAACTTCTACTGGCTTTGCGCTGTAGCCATGTTATCCTTGAGAGCTCGGAGGATATCCTGACTCTCTTGGATCCAAATCTTGGCTCTCGGAGCCCTGTTATCACCAAACATCACGTCGACAAAAGATAAAGGATGATACCCATATAAGACATAGAATGGTGACATACCAATGGACATGTGATGCAAAGTATTGTAGCAGTACTCCCCCAGATGCAGTCACTTCAGCCATGCTCGCTGCTGCCCACTGACATAGTTACGCAAGTAGCCCTCCAGCCACTTGTTAACTATCTCCGTCTGTCCATCCATCTGTGGGTGATAGCTGGTACTCTGTGTCAACTCCGTCCCCACCAATCGGAAAAGCTCCTGCCAAAACCCGCCCATGAAACGGTTGTCCCTGTCACTGACGATGGTCTTAGGAAGACCATGTAGCTTGAAGATCTCCGTGAAGAACAACTCGGTCACCTGTGCTGTTGTATATTGTGCGGATATGGCAAAGAAATGTGTGTACTTCGTCAGTCAATCAATGACGACAAAAATACAATCCTTGCCTTGTATCATGGGCAACCCTGTGATGAAATCCATCGAAATACTCTCCCATTTCCCCTCCAGAATGGGGAGAGGCTGCAATAATCCTGCGGGATGGCTCATCTCTCCCTTGTTCCTCTGGCAAACATCGCACTCTCAGATGTGTTGGAGTACGTCCTCCTTGAGGCCCTTCCATGAGAACCTCTCCCTAATGGCCCTGTAGGTTTTGGTAAAACCCTGATGTCCTGCCAATGGGGAATCATGTGATGCCTGGAGTATCTTCTTCTTGAGCTGAGACCCCTCAGTCAAGAAGATCCGGTCCCTGTAGTGGATGATCTCATCAACCACCCTGTACCTGTCATCTGCCACCTGCCCATCCAGAACCTCACATGCAAATCTGTCCTTGGAGTACTCTACTAAGAGTCAAGCCCTTCAATCTGTATCCAAGCTCATAAGAGACGACGTGGCTGGCCTACGTGAAAGGGCATCTGCTACCACGTTGTTCTTACCTTTGACATACTCAATGTCAAAGTCATATGCTTGGATCTTATTGATCCACTTATGTTGCCTCTCCTGTAGCTGCTTCTGCTCCAAAAAGAACTTGAGGCTGTTGTGATCAATCTTCACCCTGAACCTATTGCCTACCAAATACTGCCGGTACTTAGCCAATGCATGCATGATGGCCAGCATCTTCTTGTTGTATATGGAATACAACCTCTTTTGCGGAAGGAGCTTCCGGCTCTCAAATGCTATAGGGTGACCTCCCTGCATCAATACTGTGCCGATCTCCTTTCCTGACGCATCACACTCCAAAACAAATGGCTGCGTGAAATCTGGCAATGCAAGCAACTCCTGGATAACTCGCTCAATCTCATCCTGATAGGCCTTGGGGTGCCTATAGGGGGTGGTAATCATGGTCTGTATGCCATGCTCAAGCTCGATGGTGTGCTCAAACCCTCGATCTGGTGGCTATCCTGGTGGAATCTCCCCAAACACTATGGCATACCGATCAAGGATAGACAGTATCTCTGGGTGTACCATCTGCCCTGTAGTTCCTGCCTCTGATGCACGCAGCTCCACTGCCCACTCTATGCCTCCCTTTCGGAAGACTGCCTCCATCCAATGAGCCGAGACAGTCTGAGGCAGATATGTGTGTTGTCCCCGTATCTTCTCATGCCTCCCTGTCTTCTCATCATCCCACTCCATCTCCAGGGTCTTCCAATCTGTTCATGCCTCTCGGGCTCTGTCTATTTATGAGTTAGATGACAAACTCATCCTTCACAATCCGTGAAAACGACATATTGTCTCTCATCTTAAGGACCTAACGAGAGAGTTGGTGAA
This sequence comes from Pinus taeda, assembly GCA_000404065.3. Classification (NCBI taxonomy): domain Eukaryota; kingdom Viridiplantae; phylum Streptophyta; class Pinopsida; order Pinales; family Pinaceae; genus Pinus; species Pinus taeda. The sequence goes on along the minus strand of APFE031512417.1, from coordinate 22,925 downwards.
GGTTGAACACCCTATTGGTGGTAAAAGGGGTAGTGGTCGAAAATCCGACATGTCAAAAGCAAAAGAAAGGGCACATTTAAATTGGTTGTTGGTAAACAACTCTCAATAGACAGGGCACTTAGAGCAGTGGCCGCCTAGGCTAGGGTGGAATGATGAAAGCCCTCTCTTTTAATTGTAGAGAACTAGCAAGTTCCTCTAAGTAACTTGCCCTCAAGCGTTTGATTTCAAACCACAACCCTGACATCATTCTTTTTTAAGAAACTCTGGGGGTTGGGGAGGATGTAGTCAATTTTCTTGAATCCATTCTCATTTATTTGAATTTTGTTGCCATTGATGCTTAAGGTCACTTAGGTGGTCTAGCATTGGGATGGCATTCCCAACGAATCGAGGCATTGAATTACTAGAGTATCAAATCTGGATTGGGGCTGGAGTTTTTTCGATTGAATTGAACGTTTCTCTTACCTTGGTAAATTTCTATGGTCCAAATGGGGATCATAGACCTTATTGGGTTTCTCTAGCTACCAACTCATTTTTGGATAAGGGAAACCTGGTCATAGGATGGGATCTAAACTTTTCCCTAGGAGATTCAGAGTCATGGGGACCCAAAGTTGTACCAGATCCTGTATTAGGATATTTTATTCTTCATGTCACTGAAAAGTAGTTCATTAACATCGAACATGTGAAGATAAAGCCGACGTGGAGGAATCGCTGGGTAGGGCTAGATAGAGTGGCAAAAGATTATATCATTTTTTGATATCTGAGCACCTGCTGCAAATATTGAACTTGTTTAGACAATGGATAGATGAAAGAGGAGGATTTGATCACTCCTTTATTTTTATGGAAATCAAGGGAGGATGTAAGAAATTGGGAAGCCCTTTCAAGATGAACTCCTCTTGGCTTCCAGAGGAAGAATTCATCAATCTGGTGAAGTCTCATTGAATCAATATTAACCCTAGGGAGGGTAGTTCAACGACAAACTAGTTGCATCCAATCTCTAGAATCTTAAAAACCATATCAAGGCATGGGCCAATCTAAAGCGTGAGAAAGAAAACATAGATCTTTAGAAGGTGGAACATGAATTGAAGGAGCTAACAAAGACAAGAGAGGGAGTTTTTCCAGTGCAGAATCCAAATAAGCACTTTTATTTCTAGATAAAAGAAGGGACATTTTGGCTACGAGAGAGGCAACCTGGTGCCTCAAGAGTAGGGTGGTCTCCCTTGAATGTGGAGACGAAAACACCAAATTTCCAGGGATACGCAAAAGGACAAAAAACTAAAAGCATGATATGGGGCATGAGAAACCAGGAAGACAGGGAAGTGTCTACATTTGAGGACCTACGAAAGACGGGCAAGTCCCATTTTCAATCACTTTTCAAAGAAGACCCTAAAAAATCAATTGTGGATATATTGCGAGTTGCTTGCTTGTTCTTGAGCTCTGTCAAGGTAGAGGACATTAAATACTTACTAATAGAAGCCACTCTAAAAGCGTTGAAGGAGGTGTTGGCAAGTTTCTAGAAAGACAAAAACCTAGAGACTGATGGTTGGGTGGTTGAAGCTTTTTTGGTGTTGTTTGAAGTGCTAAGGAAAGATCTATTGGAAGTGGTAAATGATTCAAAAGACTATGGTAGTTTCTTTGCAACCTTCAACTCTACATTTATTGCCCTTATCTCGAAGAGGGGCAACCCTTGATGAATTTTGGCCTATATCTTTGTGCAACAACATTTACAAAGTTATTGCAAAAGTTATAGCTCGAAGGATAAAACCAATCCTACCAAGATCCATTTCAAAAAAACAGTTTGGATTCCGTGGTGGTTGAAGCTTTTTTGGTGTTGTTTGAAGTGCTAGGGAAAGATCTATTGGAAGTGGTAAATGATTCAAAAGAGCATGGTAGTGTCTTTGCAACCTTCAACTATACATTTATTGCCCTTATCTCGAAGGGGGACAACCCTCGATGAATTTTGGCATATATCTTTGTGCAACAACATTTACAAAGTTATTGCAAAAGCTATAGCTCAAAGGATAAACCCAATCCTACCAAGATCTATTTCAAAAAAACAGTTTGGATTCCGTGAGGGAAGACAAATTCACGAAGCAATCGGGGTAGCCCATGAAGGCCTTCACAGTATGAAGACCCATCACTTAAAATGGGCAGTTTTCAAAATTGACATATCTAAAGCCTACGACAAAGTAAATTGAGTCTATCTTAGACTCATCCTAACACAGATAGGTTTTCCGCCTCCTTTTGTCAACTGGATCATGGGATGCATTCAGTTTCTCCTTTGCAGTCCTCATCAATGGCTCAACAACTCCTTTCTTCCATGCATCCAAGGTATAAGGCAGGGATGCCCTTTGGTTCCCCTATTATTCTTGTTGGTTGTTGAACGTCTCATTCTTTTGTTGGCTAAAGCAAAAAGGAGGGGTGACTTCCAAGGATTGTTTATTACTCCATGTATGATCATTTCACATCTACTTTTTGTAGATGATATCATAATTTTCTGCAATGGAAATTTTCGCAACGCTGACAAGTTGTTTGAGATCTTATTTGTATTTGGGGAAGCCACTGGCATGCTCATCAATGCTAGGAAATCATTTATCTCTTGTATAAATTTGGAGAATGAAGAAAGAAGGCACCTCTCATACAAGTTTTCCTTTGAATTGTGAGAGTTTGAAGATGGCTTGAAATACCTAGGGTTTCAGTTGAAACCAAACAATTATTCAAAAGCTGATTGGGCATGGTTGCTTGCAAAACTAGAAAAGAGACTCAAAGGTTGGAGTTTCAGATGGTTGTTGCAGGCAAGTTGATCAAATTTGTTTTGGAGGCCATACTTAACTATTGGATGTCCCTCACTTGGATTCCTTAGGGCGTGATTGAGAAAGCAAGAAAAATATGCTTCACTTTTCTATGGGTAGGGAAAAAAGACCACTTTGTAACTCCTTGGGCAAAATGGTAGAAGATAGCTCTGTTGAAGGTCCTAGAAGGTTGGGGACTCAAGAACATTTTTTTCTTTCTGATTGACATTAGTTGCAAAGTGTGGCTGGAGATTGATCACTCAGGACAACTTGTGGACACAAGTGGTCATGGGCAAATACCTAGCTCTTCTATCTCTGGAAGACTAGATTCGCCTGTTAGACAAGCCCAGGAAGAATATTTCTATAGTTTGGAGAGGTATACTATCGTCAGCAAGGGTCTGGTATGCAGAGTTGGGGATGAGCATATGATTCGTTTAGGCATCAATCCATGGGCGGGCAACGGGGCTAGATTCAAGCTTTCATAGTAGTTAGTTCTTTGGCTCAGGGAAAGGGGATTTACTAGATTAGCACAAGTTTTTGACCATCCGAATTCCACTTTATGGTAGTAGAGTTGGAGGTTAGCAAGGAATCTAGGCTTGGCAGAACAACATTAGGTAGAATGGTCTGAATATGTCATAATGTCGCAAGAAACATATGTAAGACTTACTGAAGCATAAGATGAGTTAATATGGACTTATTCCCTTGTTGGATAGTACAATCCAAAAGCAGGCTAATTCCACATCTGCATGGGGGGCTAGCGAATCGATAAGGTTTGGTGGTGGTAATCCATTTAGCATCTTAAATGCCCGATGAGGCCTGGGATTTTCATGTGGTGCTTATTGACTAGGAAGGTACCAACATGGAATGTATTGCCGAGGAGATCAAAAATAGGTCCTGAGTGGTGTTGCCTATGTAGATCTGCTGGAGAAATGATCAATCATCTTTTTATTAAATGCCCCTTCTCCAAATTTATATGGTAACGATTAACTCCTCTTGCCCCAATGTGCAGTTCGGAGGGTCAAAATGTGGTAGAATGTTGGAGGTCCTGGTACCAAAGCTCGACTACAAAACAATAAAAAAACTCTACCTTTGATTGCCATTCGGGGCATCTGGGCAACTAGGAACAAGTGCATCTTCTAGGACAAACTCATTCCTCCAAAGAAATCAATGATCGAAGGCCTAGCAATTCTTTCACAGTTTCCTCAACCCTCAATAAAATCATAGTCGCATCAGGTCAGAATGGAGAACCCTGAAAGATCGGTCCCTTGAGGTTATTTTGATGGCGACTTTAGGAGGCCAACCAAAAATTGGAGGGGGGTGGGGGGAGGGGCGCTTCGTTCTTTTCCTCTTTAAGGATCATTTCTTTCATGCTGAAATGGGATTTGGGAGGGGCACGACCAACCTTGTTGAGCTTCCTTCCATCAAAGCACAAACATACAAACTTTCTCTAGAAGGTTTGGACTTGGATAGGGGCCCTTAGTATATCAATGAGTACATAGGGTCGGTTCACTTCAGGTATTTCCATAGGCCATTCATGAATGATGATGGTCACAAAGTCGCAGTAGATGATTAAAGATAATTAAAAAAATTGCAATTTTGCTCTTTATTTTTCATTTTTTGTTTTTCTTCTCTAGCTTTTCCAAGCTCGCTAATAAACATCTTGGACTATATGTTGTCAAAGAGGAATATCATAATATTAATGGTCTTTTGTTTGGGACTCTTATTTGACTACCTTCGAGATTAAATTATCGTTGTTTCTTTTGATGTAAAATCAACAATGCCCTTTAAAAGTGCATTAATAGAAATTGATCCAAAGGAATAAGAAAAAAACAAAAATACAATTATAAAAGACAATGTTTTTTATTAATTGCATGGAGATTATGATAGAAGTGTTGTAATGTCCTCTAGAAATTTTGATTAGACAAAATAAAATAAAAGTAATTTTATTAAATTATAAATAACTTTAAATTAAAATAAATTTTTACATAATTATTATTACTTTTACTGATATGTGTTAGGTAATTAAGATAAATTTGAGTGGTGAAATCCCAATGATGTTTAAAAGAAAACCCATAATATTATAAAAACTATGGTATTTATTTGAAATATAATCTATTTTCTATGATATTTATTTAAAGTATAACCTATTTAAAAAGATAAATTACACTAATCTGAATCCATCTACATATCTCTCAACAACACTAGATAAATCGTTGGTTGATACAAAATTAAGTTGAATATTAGGTTGTTTTAATAGTTGATGGATGGGTTGGGATTCCTACTTCTTGTATATATGTTTCCTGGTTTTATTTTAAGACCTAATTTTTAAAAGCGATCATCGTTTTAACGAGGTTTCTGATATTCAGGCGGTTCTAATCTTCACCATTGACATACAATTAATGAAAGGTTGAGATTATTTTAGACATATGTCGTGGACCTTCAATCCAGCCGTTGGATCTAGATCGATGGTTACGATTCACTGAGGGTGTATTAGGGTTTTGTGCGTTGTCAATTTTATCCCTCTTCTCTATTCGCCAGTGTTTCATTTCGGCGAGCTCTCCTGCTGCTTGGATGTCGATCCGCCGCAGCGATGGCTTATTTCTTGCGTTTTTTTATCCCATCGAGGTTCTCTTTAGTCTGGTTTCGTTTTTCAGCTGGTTAATTTGGGAGACTGCCTTTTTATGGCTTCTCCCATTGAGTTTTTCGCATTCAAGTAATATTTGGTATTGTCAATGAAATGTGAACAATAAGCACAAGGGTTCTACAGTGTATTCAATGCTTAGATGCGAAAATTCTGCAAGAGCGCATGTGTCTGGAAGATCTTGCAGTTACTCTCCACTTCTACTAGACATTTGTTCTCTTGAAAACGCATTCCGTATCTAGAGAAGAAGTGTCTGGTGAATGTGGAGAGTAAAGAGCAATTTCTGTAACAATCTCAGGGAATAAATGAAGCCACTTTAAAGTTGTTTCCCTAGCAAGTTATTAAGTTTCACCACTCAGCAAATGACCAAAGGTATCTTATGGAATGAACAAAATAATCGAGGTATGTAGACATATATATTTCGCAAGGCTGAAGGGGTTTCATTCGAATTGGTAGTTAAAGTATTTTTGGGATTTAAGGCCCTAAAAATGCTTGGTTTTAGGTTTGTATTTTTTTTATCTGTTTAAAACTAAGAACACAAATAGAATGATATGCGCGTACTGAGTCGATGATCAAACCTTTTAGAATTTCATGATTTATCCTCATTGTCTGTGGATATATTGATTGGTGGTAATTTTCGTGGTATTTTCTATATCAATGGCTCAGATTTACGAGGGTTGTATGAAGGTTTTGGATGTTGTTTTATCCCTTTTTTTTTATCGGCCAGTGATCTTTCCGTGCAGGATTTAATTTACTCATTCGCATCCCTACTATTTTTTTTTTAATTATTTCTTGTTGTCTCATTTTACAATTTTTCCTTTATTATTGATTTGTTTTCCTTCGAGTTTATTATTGTTTTGTTTCCTACAATTTTTCCTTTATTATTGATTTGTTTTCCTTCTAGTTTATTATTGTTTTGTTTCCTTTCTAGTTAATTAACGTGACTTCCACTTATATTTATTATTGCTTTGTTTCCTTTCTAGTTAGTTAACGTGACTCATATTTTTATGATTTTTTTTTTCATTAAGTTTCCATGCTTATGATTTATTAACTGTTTTTGGGCTATTTTTTCTTTTTTCATAAGCCATTATAGATTTATCTTAAATACAGATCTAACATGAGACTAGAGGGTACAGATCTCACAGGAGATGAGAGAGATCTAATTTCTTTAGGTGTAAATGTGGTGTGAGAAAGATTTAGTGGCTAAAAGAAAATTAAGTTATTATAAAAAAGTCATCAACCCCACCCTATAAGATCAAGATCAAAAGTATGTCTCTATTTTAACTAGCTCAAAGAAGAAAATTAATATAACAAAGATTAGAACAAATTCTCATGAGCTCCATAGTGAAAGCTCCATAGTGAAACAGGTGGCTGGGCATGTCCTAAAACAATGCAAAAGGAAGGATCTACCATATATGTGAGAATAGGGAAGCCACTTCCTCGGATCTACTATATATGTGAGAATAGGAACATCGAGGATGAAAACCACTTCCTCTTAGAGTGCTCTGCTTACAACCATATTAGATCTCAGTTTCACAATTTTGTTACAATATTGACCTTCCTATTTCTCTCCAAGCTTTTTGAGCATAGGAATAAAATCTTAAATCAAAATAAATAATTTGTTTCTTTGGGTCCGATAGACCACCATCATCATCATCATCATCGTTATTTAATTTTTATTTATTTTTAGATTTTTCATAATTTTTATTTTGGCAGACATAAGCAAAATTTCAATTCAATTTTGATGAAGGGCGAACAATGTAGAATAAGCCTCTCGGCTCAATTACAGTCAGTGTGCTTTTCAGTATGTCTGCCATGCCATTGTTGGTTGTGAATAGCCACCATTTCTTTCATTGGTATTTTTCTTGTAATTTTATTTTGAGTTTAAATACGCCAATTCAGACAGCCCCGTGCATTCATAAATATTTTGTTCTGCATTATCCTTCTATGACCAAAGTTTTCCTTTAGTTTAGGGAAAGATGTGGTCTTTCCCTCTGGTCAACCTAGGGAAAACTCATGGCTAGAGGAAATCTGGGGATAAACCTTGACTCTCACGCCTCGATTTAGGTATGTACCCATATGTGCAACTTTGTTAGGGAAGACATCCATAAAGGTAAGTGTGTTCTGCCCTCCACGTTTTTTTTTAGGAACTAAAGGTTATAGAAGTAATGGATACTTGGAGGATTTTATTTGGTTGGTGCATGTTACTCTTGTTCAGGGCCCTGAGTGTCGGTTTTGTCTGAAGGTCTCATTTCAATTCTGGTCTTTCCCTCTGGTCAACCTAGGGAAAACTCATGGCTAGAGGAAATCTGGGGATAAACCTTGACTCTCACGCCTCGATTTAGGTCTGTACCCATATGTGCAACTTTGTTAGGGAAGACATCCATAAAGGTAAGTGTGTTCTGCCCTCCACGTTTTTTTTAGGAACTAAAGGGCATAGAAGTAATGGATACTTGGAGGATTTTATTTGGTTGGTGCATGTTACTCTTGTTCAGGGCCCTGAGTGTCGGTTTTGTCTGAAGGTCTCATTTCAATTCCAGTTAGTTTCCCACTAAACCCTACTCCCTTGTTGGCCAAGAAACTGGTGGAAATGAACGTTAGGGAGGAGAAAGTGCCATTAATAGAGGCAAGGCCCACACCCAGCCAAACTAAAGGGCCTCATGCCAAACAAACAAGGAAGAGCTTGATAAGGTAATAAAAAGGAAGAAGACCCACAAAATTTAACCTGAGTTTGGGCGTGGATGTCAGAGTGCAGGAAATGGCATATAGAACCCTCGTTGGCCAGATGAGGGGTCACAAATTTAGCATCAAAACCCTGGAGGTTGGGTTACAGTGGAAGTAAGCCCCACTATCCACAACCCTCCTGATTTTTTTCTGCTAACCCTCCTGATATTTTACTGCTAGCAAAAGGGTGGATACATCTGGATTTTAAAACCCATGAGGAAGCCCTTGCCATTTCTTAGCGAGTGTGGAGTATTGATTCGACCTCGGTCATCTTCAAATTATGGACACCGCTATTCCACGCAAACAAATAAAGATGTGATGTTTCACCATTCTAGGTTCAGCTCCCAGGCTGTGGCCGCCAGAGCCATGGAAGGAAGAGATTTTCAGGGATGTTGGGAACAGTCTGGGGACCTTCTTGGCGGTTGACTACCCTTATAGACTAAATATAAGACATTGGCAAGAATTCTAGTGAACATAGACATAAGGGAAGGTTTATCAGAAGCATTGGACATGGGAGACGGTAGAGGCACCCTGCAACCACTTGATTATGAAGGGTTCCCCTTCACATGTTGAAGATGCCATCAATATGGCCACACACTCAAATTCCACAAATTGTTGTTCAATAAGAAAAAAGAAGAAACCAAAGGAGGACCCTTAGCTGAAGGAGCAATTAAAGTTTCCATATCAAATGCCGGAAAAAACTCTCCAAGCCCTGAGACTATGCAGGCTCCTCCAGACATTTAGATCGGAGACACAGAGACCCGACCTCTATAATTTGCATACGTAGCAGAGGATTAAGCTCGGACACTGGTAGGTGGTGATCAAGCTCAATTGACACCTACTGGACTTCCGACTACGTCCTCTACTGGTATGTTGGACTTTGAGCCTCTTGTTACCTCTCTTATCGAATCTTTCTTTATTTTGGGTAAAGAATGAGGTTTGGCTTCTGAGCATATGTCTTCTATTCCTTTTGATTTACTGGTCACATCTCTATCCTTGCAATATGCATCCTGTGATCTACCTGTCGTTTCCCCTGGTCCCCCTTCTCCTTTGGTTCGTGCCTCTCGGGCTATTTCTGATTCTGAGTCAGATGACAACCTCATCCTTCACAATCTGCGAAATCGACAGATTCTCTCATCTTGGGGACTTGACGAGAGAGTTGGCGAAGGTTGAACCCCCTACTGGTGGTAAAAGGGGTAGAGGTCGAAAATCCAACATGTCAAAAGCAAAAGAAAGGGCACATTTGAACTGGTTGCTGGTAAAAAGCTCTCAATAGACAGGGCGCTTAGAGCAGTGGCCGCCCAAGATGGGGTGGAATGATGAAAGCCCTCTCTTTTAACTGTAGAGAACTGGCAAGTTCCTCTAAGAAACTTGCCCTCATGCGTTTAATTTCAAACCATAATCTTGACATCATTCTTCTTCAGGAAATTCTGGGGGCTAGGGAGGATGTAGTCAATTTTCTTGAATCCATTCTCATTTACTGGAAGTTTGTTGCCATTGATGCTCAAGGTCGCTCAGGTGGTGTAGCATTGGGATGGCATTCCGCGCGAATCGAGGCGTTGAATTACTAGAGTATCAGATCTGGATTGGGGTTGAAGATTTTTCGATTGAATTGAACCTTTCTCTTACCCTGGTAAATTTGTATGGTCCAGATGGGGATCATAGACCTAATTGGGATTCTCTATCTGCCAACTCATTTATGGATAAGGGAAACCTGATCATAGGATGGGACCTGAACTTTTCCCTAGGAGATTCAGAGTCGTGGGGACCCAAAGTTGTACCAGGCCCTCTATCAGGGTATTTATTCTTCATCTCGCTGAAAAGAAGCTCATTAACATCAAACCTATGAAGATAAAGCCGACATGGAGGAATCGCTGGGCAGGGCTAGATAGAGTAGCAAAAAGATTAGATTGTTTTATGTTATTCAAGCACCTACTGCATATATTGAACTTGTTTAGACATTGGATAGATGAAGGAGGAGAATTTGATCACTCCCCTATTTTTTTGGAAATCAAGGGAGGATGTGAGAACCTGGGAAGCCCTTTCAAGATGAACTCCTCTTGGCTTCCAAAGGAGGAATTCATCAATCTGGTGAGAAGTCTCACTGGATCAATATTAAGCCTAGGAAGGGTAGTTTAGCGGTAAAACAGTTTGCATCCAATCTCCGTAATCTTAAAAACCACGTTAAGGCATAGGCCAAGTGGGAAAGAAAAGGGAGACTTTTAGAAGGTAGAACAAGAATTGAAGGTGATAATAAAGACAAGAGAGGAAGTTTTTTCCAATGCAGAATCCAAGTAAGCCCTTCTATTGCTAGAGAAAAGAAGAAGGGACATTCTGGCTGCGAGAGAGGCAACCTGGCGCCTCAAGAGCAGGGCAATTTGGCTTTAATGTGGAGACGAAAACACCAAATTGCCAGGCATACGCAAAAGGACAAAAAAAACTCAAAACACAATATGGAGCATGAGAAACCAGGAAGATATGGAAGTGTCTACCTTTGAGGACCTAGAAGCCATGGGAAAGTCCCATTTTCAATCACTTTTCAACGAATACATATCTCAACAACACTAAATAAATCGTTGTAGATCCAAAATTAAGTTGAATATTAGGTTGTTTTAATAGTTGATGGATGGGTTGGGATTCCTACTTCTCGTATATATGTTTCCTGCCTTTATTTTAAATCTAGTGTGACCTAATTTTTAAAAGCGATCATCGTTTTAACGAGGTTTCTGATTTTCAGGCGGTTTCTAATCTTCACCATTGACATACAATTAATGAAGGGTTGAGATTATTTTAGACGCATGTCGTGGACCTTCAATCCAGCCGTTGGATCTAGATCGATGGCTACGATTCACTGAGTGTGTATTAGGGTTTTGGGCGTTGTCAATTTTATCCCTGTTCTCTATTCGCCAGTGTTTCACTCCAGCGAGGTCTCCTGCTGCTCGGATGTCGATCCTCCGCAGCGATGGTTTATTTCTTGTGTTTTTTTATTCCATCGAGGTTCTTTTTAGTCTGGTTTCGTTTTTCGGCTGGTTAATTAAGGGGTCTGCCTTTTTATGGCTTCTCCCATTGAGTTTTTCGCATTCAAGTAATATTTGGTATTGTCAATGAAATGTGAACAATAAGCACCAGGGTACTACAGTTTATTCAATGCTTAGATGCGAAAATTCTGCAACAACGCATGAGCCTGGTAGATCTTGCAGGTACTCTCCACTCCTGCTAGGCATTTGTTCTCTTGAAAACGCATTCCGTATATAGAGAAGAAGCGTCTTGTGGATGTGGAGAGTAAAGAGCAATTTCTGAAGCCACTCTAAAGTTGTTTCCCCAGCAAGTTATGAAGTTTCACCTCTCAGCAAATGACCAAAGTTATCTTATGGAATGAACAAAATAATCGAGGTATGTAGACATATATATTTCGCAAGGCTGAAGGGGTTTCATTCGGATTGGTAGGTAAAGTATTTTTGGGATTTTTCTTCATCTACTTTAAGCTATATACGCATAGAATGATATACGCATACTTCAGAGTGTCGAATTTCATGATTTATCCTCATTGTCGGTTGATATATTGATTGGTGGCCATTTTCGCGGTGTTTTCTATATCGATGGATATATTGATGGGTGGCAATTTTCGTGGTGTTTTCTATGTCGATGGTTCAGATTTACGAGGGTTGGATTAGTGTTTTGGATGTTGTTTTATCCCCATTTTTTTAATCAGCCAGTGATCTTTCCTCGCAGGATTTAATTTACTCCTCATCTCCATCTCCATCCTAACTAGTTCTTTATTTCTTGTTATCTCATTTTACGCTTTTCCTTTTATTATGGTTTCCTTTCTAGTTAATTAACGTGACTCCTATTTTTATGGTTTCTTACATTAAGTTTCCATCCCCACGATTCCTATTAACTGTCTTTTTTAGGGTGGTGGTTTCTATTCCTCAAAAACAAGCTTAGATCCATTTTAAATACAGATCTAACATGAGGCGGAACGATCTAATTTCTTACATGAGCCGAGAAATCTAATTTCTTCACGTGTAATTTTTTTTATGAGCTGATATTATTTAAATGTTTTGTATAGTTATTTATTTTTAGATTTTTCATAATTTTTATTTTGGCAAACATGAGCAAAATTTCAACTCAATTTTGATGACGGGCGAACAATGTTACACATCATACTCGGTTTTAGAATGAGCCTCAATGAAATTCAAACAACCCCTTGCATTCATAAATATTTTTTTCTACATTATCCTTCTATGCCCAAAATTTTCGTTCAATTGGATGGTTGGAATCCATATATGCATTTGATGGTTGTTTTAAATGTGTTTCAATTAAATTTTCCATAATTATTTTGTTTTATACTTTCTATATATAGGTTACAATAGCTTTGAGTCAATCCACTTTATGAATGTATGATAGATAAAAAAGGCGAAATAAGATATACAAACATAAATCTAATTTAAAGTCAACATGACTTTATTAATACCTAAGTCTACTTTCTAATTGACCATTGTTAACTCAATATATAATTTAATACAGTCCCTTACAAGAATAATTTCTGGAATACCAAGCTTATTCCAGAATTTTACATATTTTTCAGGACCCAAAGACTTGGTAAAAATATCTCTCTTTTTCTCTGAAGAAACCCCAACTGGGTTATCATGGGAAGATGGGCACAAGGTTTTTTTATCGGTTTTTTGTTCTGTCGTGAATGTTCCTTCTCATTTGACTCTAACCAGGTCTTTGCATGCTTGGAGGATGAGTGTAAGGATGAAGACTGCATTATCAAAAGAAGATGAAGAAGACGAAGAGGAGTATGGCTTGGCTTTGGCTTTGGCTTTCCATGATGATAGATGCCAATACAGTGGTCATGTTAGACGTAGTCTTAAGTGAAAAATTTGGATGTGAAAAATTGGGTATGTGCGTCCAACCTTTGTACTTGAAGTGAGACGGAAAAAGCTATACGCCGAGTGGGTAGTGAAGTGCATTATATAGAGATTTCTTAAGAAGCGGATCCAAATTTCTCGAAAAGTCAAATCTTTTTGACACATTAAATAGAAATATTGCTCTTAAAGGGTTTCAATGATCAGGGCCTCTTAAGTCTCCATTACATTGTCCTCATAGTGCAACTCCATTCTAGGGTGAGCTATAGGTTGATTGAATTCACTTATTGTGTCCACCATTCCTAATTTAAGGAACATGACATGTCTATATTCTCCTCACTAGCTAAAGGAAAATTGTAAACAGAGTCGTCCCTAGAGGACACTGATTCCAGCAGGAGAAGATGAGACGACATCTTGGAAGAGGTTAAGGTGGATCAATATCCTTCCAACTAAAGACTACAAATAACCCATATAGGATTGTAACTTTAGATATTTATGAAGATAGATCAACATGTATAAATTGACCTCCTTTATCATTTCTCTAAGTTTGATCATATGGGTTGCAGTCTCCTCTACCCACTAATCCTTGTCCCAATCATTGGATCATCACCTTGATGTGTTGATAATTCATGGGACATGTAAGAAATATATAGACCCTCCATTTGATTTATGTAATCTTTAATTCATTATGACTCCTAGGTTGGCTTGCTTGGCCTTCACATTTGCTTTTGTCAAATATGGAAAAAATCTTCCTTCTCAAAACTTGGAGTTAGATTGATGATTCGAGTAAGTGAAGAGAGATTGAAATTTTCAAAAGGAATTTGATGGAATAATGATCTCAAATAACTATTGAATAGTTCAGGTTTCTGTGATTCGTAAAGTTTTAAAGTAACTCTTCCACATTAATCTTTGAGTTGATGATGAACCACATGGGTTGGTTCTAAACGTCGACCAAAAATTGATTGTTGTGATTAATCCATAAAAGCTACTTCAAAACTATTGTATCCTTAATCAATATCACTTACTCATTTTACCTTGACAACAACTAAACACAAATAAGCTACTATTTCTCCCACGTCGTTGTTTTGTCCCCTAACCCCCTCTTACACCTAGTACCCTTAATTCAAGTGAGATTTTTATTTAGCAAGCATCACAAGAATATTGTTCCACCACATTTCGTACAAAGGGCTTTAAATATTAAGTTGGATATGACTTTGCCTCTTGTATTTGTTAGATTGCTAGTTTGATGTGATAAATAAGAGATTAAGGTAAAAATATTCCAATGATAGGAAATTATAAATAATAAAGTATTTTAAATTATAAAATTTAATTTTATTGTTTTTTATAATGGATAAATTAATTATAAAGTATATTAATAAGTATCATAATAATTATTTATTAATAATAAAAATTAAAGTTTAGTTTGTTCAATATATTAAGTGTTATTGCAAATAAATTATAAGTTGTCATAAAATTGTGTTTCATGATTGAAATGAAATATGTTATTAAATACTTTTGTCTTACATGATTTATACTATTAACATATATTACTTCCTTAACACGCATGATGTGAAGAACATAGAACCATATATAAATTACAACCATGAGTTTTATAGCAAAAATATAGCTATGAGTTGTAGTGATCGGGCAAAAACCGTGATGGAGAGTGATCGAGAAGAGGTTTGCGAATAATGGTGTACGACTAGGGTTAGGAGCTTTAATCGGGGGGGGGATCTCCTCGCCCCTTGCAATAAAAAAAATCTGTATCTCCTTTACCGTTGTAGCTTTCGTTTTCTACATAACAAATGAGAGGAGTTAATAGGGCCTTTTTGTGAATCACATCGGTTACTGAGCAGAGATAGGAATTGAGAGCGGTTATAACCAACAAGTATCATGGCTTTGGTGGGTTTGACATTTTTCTGACCTGACATTTGTTTGACAATTTCCAGAATGGTTATAGAGGATACCATTGATTACAAAAGGGAGGAAGGTGATGGAAGTCTGATATTTAGAAGTGCGGAAGAACTTATAGCCTGTTGGCATGCAACGAGATTAGTGTTTATAGGATCCGCCTCCAAACCAAATCTTGCCATGGATCAAGACTCATTGGTTTGGGGCAAGGGTACATGGTTGGAAGAGACAAAAACTCAGACAACTGGTAGTTTAGGGAAGGATGTGGTCTTTCCCTCTGGTCAACCTAGGGAAAACTCATCGCCAGAGGAAATCTAGGGAAAAACCTCGACTCTCATGCCACAATCTAGGTCTGTACCCATACGTGCAGCTTCGTTAGGGAAGACATTCATAAAGTGAAATGTGTTCTGACCTCCATGTTTTTTAGGAACTAAAGGGGATAGAAGTGATGGATACTTGGAGGATTTTATTTGGTTGGTGCATGTTACTTTTGTTTAGGGCCCCTGAGTGTTGGTTTTGTTTGAAGGTCTCATTTCAATTTTGGGTAGTTTTCCACAAAACCCTACTACCCCTGTTGGCCAAGAAATTGGGGGAAATGAACCTTAGGGAGGAGAAAGTGCGATTAATAGAGGCAAGGGCCACACCTAGTCAAACTAAAAGGCCTCAAGCCAAACAGACAAGGAAGAGCTTGATAAGGTCATAAAAAGGAAGAGGACATTGAAGACTTACTAGTAGAAGCCACTCTAGAAGCGCTGAAGGAGGTGTTGGCAAGTTTCCAGAAAGACAAAATCCCAGAGATTGATGGTTGGGTGGTTGAAGCTTTTTTGTTGTTTGAAGTGATAGGGCAAAGATCTGTTGGAAGTGGTAAATGATTCAAAAGAGCATGGTAGTGCCTTGGTAGCCTTCAACTCTACATTTATTGCCCTTATCTCGAAGGGGGACAACCTTTAGTCCTTTGAAGAATTTTCGTCTATATCTCTATGCAACAACATTTACAAAGTTATTGCAAAAACTATAGCTCGAAGGATAAACCCAATCCTATCAAGATCCATTTCAAAAAAATAGTTTGGGTTTTGCGAGGGAAGACAAACTCACGAAGCAATCGGGGTAGCCTAAGAAGGCCTTCACAGTATGAAGATCCATCACTTAAAAGGGGTAGTTTTCAAAATTGACCTATCTAAAGCCTACGATAGAGTAAGTTTAGTCTATCTTAGACTCATCCTAACACAGATGGGTTCTCGCCTCCTTTTGTCAATCGAGTCATGGGATGCATTCAATTTGGCTCCTTTGTAGTCCTCATCAATGCATCGACTTCTCCTTTCATGCATCTAGGGGTATAACGCAGGGATATGTTCTTTGGCTCCCTTATTATTCTTGTTGGTTGAAGCAAAAAGGAGGGGCAACTTCCAAGGCTTATTTATTGCTCCAGGTATGATCATTTCACATCTACTTTTTGTAGATGATATCATAATTTTCTGCAATGGATCTTTTCGTGACACTGATAAGTTGTTTGAGATCTTATTTGTATTTGGGGAAGCCACTGGCATGCTAATCAATGCTAGGAAATCATTTATCTTTTCTATGAATTTGGAGAATAAAGAACGAAGGCACCTCTCACACAAGTTTTCCTTTGAATTGTGAGAGTTTGAAGATGTCCTAAAATACTAAGGTTTCAGCTGAAACCAAACAAGTATTCAGAAGTTGACTGGGCATGGTTGCTTGCAAAACTGGAAAAGGGGCTCAAAGGTTAGAGTTTTAGATGGTTGTTGCAGGGAGGTCGATTAGTCTTGATCAAATTTGTTTGAAGGCCATACTTATCTATTGGATGACCCTCGCTTGGATTCCTAAGGGGGTGCTTGAGAAAGCAAGAAAACTGTGCTTCACTTTTCTATGGGCAGGGAAAAAGGACCACTTTGTAACTCCTTGGGTAAAATGGTAGAAGATAGCTTTGTCGAAGGTGTTGGGAGGTTGGGTACTCTAAAACATTTTTTCTCTCCAGGATCGACATTCGCTGCAAAGCGTGGCCAGAGATTGATCACTCAGGACAACTTGTGGACGCAAGTGGTCATGGGCAAATACATAGCTCCTTTATCTCTAGAAGACTAGATCCACCTGTCAGACAAGCCCAGGAAGAATATTTCTAGAGTTTGGAGAGCTATACTAAATTACTATGATATTGTCAGCAAGGGTTTGGTATGGAGAGTTGGGGACGGGCATAGGATTCGTTTAGGCATTGATACATGGGCGGGCAACGAGGCTAGATTCAAGCTTTCAGAGCAGTTGATTCTTTGGCTCAACGGAAGGGGATTTACCAGATTAGCACAAGTCTTTGACCATCTGAATTCCATTTATGGTAGCAGAGTTGGAGGTCAGCAAGGAATCTAGGCCTGGCAGAACAACATCAGGTAGAATGGTCAGAATGTCACAATGTCGCAAGAAACAAATGTAAGACTTATTGAAGCAGAAGATAAGTTAATCTAGACTTATTCCCTTGTTGGATAGTACAATCCAAAAGCAGGCTACTTCCACATCTACACGGGGGGCCAACCAATCGATAAGGTCTAGTGGTGGTAATCCATTTGGCATCTGAAATGCCTGATGAGGTCTAGGATTTCATGTGGTGCTTATTGACTGGGAAGGTGGTACCAACATGGGATGTAATGCAGAGGAGATCGGAATCTGTCCAAAGTGGTGTTTCCTATGTAGATTTGCAGGAGAAATGATAAATCATCTTATTATTAAATGCCCCTTCTCCAAATTTGTTTGGGCAACGATTAACTCCTCTCGACCCAATGTGCAGTTGGGAGGGTCGGAGTGTGGTAGAATGTTGGAGGGCCTGGTACCAAATCTCGATTATAGCACAAGCGAAAGCTCTACCTTTGATTGCCGCCCAGGGCATCTGGTTAGCCAAGAACAAGTGCATATTCTAGGACAAACTCATTCCTCCCGGGAAATCAATGATTGAAGGCCTAACAATTCTTTCACACTTTCCTTGATCCTCAATAAAATCACTGTCATGCTAGGTCAAAATGGAGAACCCTGAAAGATCGCTCCCCTAGGGTTATTTTGATGGCGACTCTAGGAGGCCAACCAAAAATGTGTTTGGGGTAGGGGGGACGGGGAGGGGCACAAACAACCTTACTGAGCTTCCTTCCATCAAAGCACGAACAAACAAACTTTCTAGACAAGCTTTGGACTTGGATAGGGGCCCTTGGCATATCAATGAGCACATAGGGCCGGATCACTTCGGGTATTTCCATAGGCCATTCATGGATGGGGATGGTCACGAAGTCATAGTAGATGATTAGAGACAATTAAAATTCTGCATTTTTTCTCTTTGTTTTTCATTTTTTGTTTTTCTTCTCTAGCTTTTCCAAGCTCGCTAATAAACATCTTGGACTATATGTTGTCAAAGAAGAATATCATAATATTACTGGTCTTTTGTTTGGACTTTGAACAATTTATATTTTGACTACCTCTCATATTGAATTATTATTGTTTCTTTTGATGTAGATAAGATAAGATAATATAACTATATTTATGCACAACTAATGACCACAAAGTAGGTCAAAGCCACTGTTGAGTACAATGATGTCCATAAAATGCGGGTGAACCAAACGGTCTCTTATAAAAAATACAATGCATGAATATAAAAGGTACAATGCAGGAACATACAAGAGACAATATATGGAATGTCCTGACGAAGAAGATTAGACCCATCACTCTTAACATCCGACATTGACTGAAGAGCACTGAAAAAATTCCACAAAGTTTGTTGGCCTAATGAAGGGTCAGTGGGAGGTACGGATTGTCCACTAACTCGTTGTCTAGGGGAGTTTGTGCATTGCTGAGGTTTGGAGGACCTAGTTCGTCTCCTAGGGACAGATCTAAGATAGTTTAGCTGTTGAGGTCTCGTGTGGTGGGGTGAGGTCCCACGGATCCTCACTGGTCTAGAGTCTAGATATGAAACGGTATCAATCGTTCCCTAACAATGTAAACTTTGAAACGGGAACTGACACTGTTACCCGTTTCGTAGAGATAGCAAAAAAATGCATTGATGTTGAAAAGGGGTGGTGCAGAACACGTTTTTTTTAGAGCATAGTTTTTGGAACTTTAATTTTTTTCATGTACATTACGTTTTAGAATGGTAGTGATTGGTCTAGAGTCTAGATATGAAACGGTATCAATCGTTCCCTAACAATGTAAACTTTGAAACGGGAACTGACACTGTTACCCGTTTCGTAGAGATAGCAAAAAAATGCATTGATGTTGAAAAGGGGTGGTGCAGAACACACGTTTTTTTTAGAGCATAGTTTTTGGAACTTTAATTTTTTTCATGTACATTACGTTTTAGAATGGTAGTGATTTTCATGCTGATTTAAAAAAGTGAGTATTTTTTTGACTTCAAATTTTCTAGTGTATGAAATGTAAATAATTATTTTCTAAATTTGATAGTTTTTGAAATGGTCGTTTTCATCATTTTTTCTTGTTTTCTATTTTAATTTTAATTTTTTTTGTAGTGGGGTTTTTATTGTTTTGCATTTTCAAATTAGAAAGTCGATAGTTTGAATTTTAGATAATCTATATATTTATACAGCCTTAATTAATTTTTCAATTCACATGAAATAATTGTTTCTAAAAAACAATATTTTTTAACAATAGACATAAAAATAACAATTTTTAACATAAATATAACAAAAAAACTACACGTCTTGATAATTTTTTGCTAGAATTGACATGTCAAAATCACAATTTTTATATAAAAATTTTAACTAAAAATGGTTAAATAATATATATATATATATATCTCCTTTTGTTTCTTTGTCTTCATATGTTAGTTTTCTCACAACAGCATCATAAGTCAGTGTTTAGCTATGACTCTTTCCGTCCATCCGATTAAAAATCATTGACATATGGCTATCATTTTTTGCTCAACTATCAATATGAATGAACTCACAATCATTTATAAATTGTTGATCTTCATTGTTAAGAAGATTTGACTTTTGCATGTAACATGAAATAATAAAAGTTCAGTTAACTTGTATATAAATAAAATTTTCAACATTAATCAAATATACCTTTTAAACGTCTTACCATTTAAGCTGCATCCTTGAATTTGTTTTCCCTTGAAGCTTGACAATATCATTGCCAATTGTGTCCCTGAATGAAATGTCACAAATTTCCATAATGGTGATGACGTCATTTCTACAAATTCCGCAACCACTTTATTAAAAGTTTGATAAGTATAAAGGTCATTATCATAGTAAATGTTTGGAATATTGAAACCATGGGGAATATCTGCAATAACTAGGGCATAATTCCTTTTTGATATGAGTTTAGCAATGTCTTCACAGTCGCCTTGTATTACTTGATATTGAATAGTGTCTAGTCCATTCCAAATGAAATGATTAATAGTTGGATCAAGTTCAACATTCTTAATACGATGCTTTCTTAGTCTTTCAATCTTTATTTTTTCAATAAAAGTCTTGAAACTGTTTGGTGCTCCATTATTTTCCTTCTTCATCTTTTATCAAATAAACAAATATATGTGTAAGTTTTAAATTAAAAATAGTACACGGATGAATAACACTGAATTTATAAATCAAGATTTTTTTAAATGCAAGATAAAAAGCTTTTAATGTTGATGTATAACTTGAATCTGGATAGTTGCGTACAACATCATCCCAACTATCTTCATTCAACAATTTAACCTTTTGTTCTTGAATTTTCATGTAAACTTTGTGACTGCATAGATAAAGTAAGAAAAAGTTAATATAATGATATGTATAACAAATATTACCAAGAACATGTTTTATTTAAAAGATAACTATAATCTAGAAATAAATAAAAATAATTCAGCAAACTTACTTTTGAAATTCTTTAGACATTTCTTCTAATGATAATTCCCCTGACCTCACACGAGATAATATTGTTTTGACAATTTTTTTATCTTTCACCCTTTGCATCACCCTCCAAGGTGTGATGGTCATATCGTCTGGAAGTTGCTTCAGTTCAGGAGCTGATTTACTATTGCTACATATCAATGGCTTAGATTTTTTGACCCTCTAGTTTTTAATGCCAATGTCTTCCCACATGCTAAAAATCTCATCAATCAACTTCCAAACATCTCCAGTTCTAAATGCCAATTGGAAAATGTTATCAACACCTCTGAATAAATTACTATTTCTGTTGTATTTTCCACCTTTTGAATTGGTTTTCTCTTCAATTTGATAACCTATTTCCATACAACATTCATTTCTCTGCAGTAACATTTATCTTATCCCCACCACATTTTTCTTGAAATTCACTATGAATAAATCTAACCCTTTGGATGAAAGTGATAGACATCCTATATTCATTATCTGAATTATGATCCCATGCCACTAACTTTGCTTCTGTTTCATTTAAATCAACATAAATGATACATTTCATTGTTTCAAAACGTGGGTTATTAGGATATTCCTCCATCAATTGTCTGAGCTTTTACATAATGGTTTCCCCCAAGCACATAATAATTGCATTCAAAACATTTTGACTTATCAAATGCTTCTTTGTTGGGAACTTGAAGTGGATCAACAAGAAGCACATAACTAACCACATGAGCATATGGATTGTACCTCATCAATGTCTTCAAGTTGTGAACATGCAGATGAGATGGCTTTCTGACTTGATATTGGCAGTGCTTCACTTGCCTTATAGGTTTGTCTGACATTTAGCTGAAATGTACGACCACCATCAATTAAGTTTCTCTTTGTCAAATTCTGTCGAATGACTTTTTGTTTTGTTTTGATAATGCCATCATCTAAATCAGTGCTTCGTGTAATGATTTCTCTGCTTTCTTTTGAAGTTTCACCAGGTTCTTGATTGTTGGTAATGAGTACTTCAAGATCTTCAACTTTACTTTTTTTCGTGATAACATTCTCAACAAATTTATTCTTGGGCATTGTTATTTTTGGCCTTTTACGACTTTTCTCAGTTCCAATGTCATCTTCAGTGATGGCAACATATGCTTCACTGTTAGTTTCAACTTCATCGTCTTCAAAAGTAACTTGTTTACCCTTGCTAGATTTATCCATTGGAGACATCTTTTTTCTGATTTTTTGGATGTAGTTTTGTAGCATCATCAATTATTACATTTTTCATGTTTTCCATATCTTCTTCTGACACTGAGTAAAAATTGCTGACAACTTTCATGATATCATGCTCTATGAAATGAATGCCTCCCAACCTAATTGAACAACTTTAAACAAAATGCTGCCAAACAAAATATCATATGTTAATAAAAACAAAGTTAAAAAATATAGTGAGACACTTTCAAGAACGCAAAATACAAATACAAATAACAATATTTATGATGTTTTGTGTGATTTCATTTACGATTTGTTTACACAACTTTGTAGATACTTCTCTCGTGTCCTATAATGAATATGATAGTCGGTATTTAATCCTTTCATGTGACTTGGGAGCCTTTGTAAGTACGTAAACAACTTCAGTGTTCGGTACCGAACACATATCTATGACTTTCTACATCACCTCCAAATTTTCATTATTATGGGGTATATCAATATATAGATATATATTGACATTTGTACTTTCTCTTTTTTTGACATACGAGAGTCTTGATGGAAATTTCACCTCTTTTGAATTTTTCAGTCTGAAATTATCTTCTTATCACTTAAGGCACTTGAAAGATTTGTAGCCATGAGCTCTGGTGGAGTTCGTTCACCAATGTTTTTTGAAGATGCACCTTTAAGAGCCTTTGGTCCAGAAAGATTCATAGAAATTTTCTTTGATGCCATTTTCCTAAAAAATAAAAACACATAAATTAGTAAATAAAAAAACATATTAACTTAAATTAACAACGAAAATATACTATAAATTTGTTATTTGTATAATCAGAATCGTCCAGCCACCTCCAACGGGTGGGCGAGAGGTCGGGGGAGGGACGACGAGGCTAGGTGGACAGCTGGGCAAGTGAGGGCAAGCCCT